>JAVFBZ010176836.1:0-15813 GCA_032466195.1 Katharina tunicata | reverse complement strand
AATACCAGTAATACCATTGCGTATTCTGTTAGCTAGTATTTCAACTGTGATCACAAAAATTAATGCCGACAGGGGGCAGCCTTGTCAAATTCCACGCCATATATTAAACAGACTTTATTTCTCTTTTGATGAACCGCCTAGTGTGATTTGAAATGGAATGGAAAATTTTTAATGTTAAATTGTTAAGGCTACAGCGCAGCTGAAACCCCGCCGAATGTGGCGTTACACAAAAATCAATCAGGAGTTCATAATCCACCAAAGTTATGTTTTGTTACGTTTCCTGGCTTCAAAAGTGCCGTTAAACGAGTTATAAAATTGTTGTTGTTTAAATTGTGATTTGTCTTTATAAAACGGAAGGAAGGAGATTGTCTAAAATTCCATCAAGATTGTTTCCCTTTATTTCACCAGCTACCACAAAGGAGAAATCAATGACTTGCTACGTATTCTGCTACACCGGGGATCTATCAATCACTATCAAATGAAACAGATCTCCACTTCTGATGTTTTTAATATCACAGCAATCTATCTTCTCAACGAAAAACTATCTAATGCAATTGAGTAAGGGTAAAAAGGTTGGTGGAGGGTTTTTCCTTGCGAATGTCAACGATTTATCATTAGATCGTCCAAAATGGCGTTCTGTGGATTCATTTCAAGGGGAAAATAAACACGTTAAGAACCCGTATATACCATATAAAACATCTTGATACGATTAAAAGTGATTAATAACGGCCTATATTACATATAAAAATGTGAAATATTCCCGCCACATCCTGGTTGGAATTCCGCCGAATGTGCCTCTAAACACCAATCAATACTCAATTAACTTAAACAGTGTCAATTCGTCCAATATTATAATATTATCAGATGTTAATAGCTCTGTAACTGGGTCTATAATTCATCTATTGAGGTTGAAAGTGACTGCAATTCCGAGTAAATTGTATTCATTTCCCTGAACAACTTTCAAACATGACAGTGTCCACTAATTTAGAATACATTCTTTCGAATAAAGGCCTGAAACGGTGACCTATGTCTGTCTTATTCAGTTAATTTATTTCTCTTTTGATGAACTGCCTAGTGTGATTTCACATTTAAAAGTGATAACTGTTTTGAAAAATATTAAAATGTAAAACTCTTTAGGCCATAGCGTAGCTGAAACCCCATTGAATATGGCGTTATACATAAATCGACCAACCAATCAACTAAGACGTATCCATTCATCAAACATTATAATATTATGATACGCTTACAACTGTGTAACTGGATATACATCATCTTTGGGGGTTTATTTGTAAAAATAAGCTAATAGATTTCTGATGACAAAATATGTTTTATAAATCCCAACGCTGACAGCTGATCCAATTAACATTGACTCTCTATTCAAATTCTCGAATCTTTAAAGCAAAATGTCTTAGATTTTCTCTTAACTAAATAGCATATGGTGTACTGTAACATCATTTGGGGAATCTTTTAACACAAATTGAAGTTTTAGATCCGGCGCATCCTTCCACAGCACAGATAATCCTAGGTTAAGTTGTACGTGCCTCTGTCGATGATCCGGGTGACATTAAGCTAATTGGGAGTAACGAGACAGACAACGATCGTGTGGAGCGTGATTTTTACTGGAGATGATTTGGTGATTATCGAAGCCGAAAACTCTTCTCTTGGGGAAAAAAACTTGGAAATAGACTCCGTAAGGATACTTTCAAAACAGAGAGAAAATATATTTTTCCGATGCGAGTTTCACCTGGAGCAATTCATATTGTTTAGAAAACAAGACCATGATAAGAGTTAAAAGAATCCAATGTGTAGAAGGCCCTGATGATTTGTGGGTTATAACTCGTTTTAAATGGGATATGTGGAACTAAAACGCACAGATTATCGCCATACTGGTCCAACTCTTTCTTGTTTAGAACAGATACCAACTAAAGCAAGTGTTGATTATATTTACAATTCGAGGTAGGTACCAGCAGCCCTTCGACATGTACCAAAGAATTTCTGTAATCAACAAACACAAAATAAATGTAAACGGTATACTATAAGTGATTGTCAAACGTTAGTAAAATGAGTTGTAACATTTAAAAGTACAATATTTGAATGCTCTGTGAATAAATTAGGAAAAAATTAGTATAAAAATTATAAGATAAAGCAAACCTGATTCCATTGAAGTCCTCACCGCTATTCCCCTACTTCACGTCATGGGCTCAACACATAAAAACGTCGTAATGTCGTTTATCTTCTGTCAGCTAACCCAATCTGTCCAGATGTTTCCTCTGGTTTTAGTAAGATGTCATCCAACTTATATTAGCTGAATGTGTGGACTTCCCCCCAATAAGACAACAATTTAGGCACCCAAGGACTAGTCTAACAACAATGCTAGCGAAATTCTGAAACATTTGTACGGCCTTGGTAATTTGGCATGGAAAGTAGTCAATCTTATAAACTTAAAATACTAAAATGTAAAAATGTTCAGGCCACAGCGTAGTTCAAAAAAACCAGAATAGCGGCCGAATGTGACGTTTAGCACAAATGAATCAACTGAAAAGGTGTCTATTATCCCAGTATTATAATATAATGATATGTTATCAACTCTGTTAATAGACCAAACTCATCTTTTGAGGTTGAATTCAACTGAAATAAAGTAAAATAATACATTCCGTGTAACAAAATGCCGAAGCGCATACATATGTTTTAACGTATCTGAAATACTTGACTTTGGCTTTAAATCAATCAATCATTCAATCGATTAAACAACCGATATTGCGAAGATATATCGTTAGTTACTTCACTGGCATACAGTAATAAAAATGACTTGTTTTCCTTGACTGTTATTATCATTAAATTCAATTATTCAATTAAATTACCCATATAATGACAAAAAAACAGTACACCACGAAAAATCGACTTCCTGATGCCCATTAGCTCTGAGAGAACCAGGGCAAAGAAAGCTTCCATCCAACCACACGCTCATTGATTTGTTTATAACCCGCTCCGTTGAAGGTGGTTTTCTTGACCCATTGGGTTTGCACGCGGTCAAATGACTGTAATAACCTAAAGTAAGACGAAAAATGGAAAACAAACTAGGTCTGACTTCTATTTGTTTATTTTTAATCAGTATCTTAATGACAGAATTAACCTAGCCACCATAAAATGACCAATAATTTGCTTTTCTTGTCTGGCTTGTTATAATTAATTGAGCAATTACTTCATAATGCAGTAATTCAAAATCGAAGCAATATAAACATGATATGCCTAATTTCCGCGATAGTCTAACACTAGTAGAATAATGCTGACAATATATGACCTCAGCGACCGTAGAGTTCGAACAGGAAATGAAGGTTTGTAAATGCTTTTCTGGACAAGATTTGGTAAATTAATCCCTGAATTGCTCGTCTTGTGTATGGACTGAAATTGCTTTCGGTTGAAGGCATGGCTCTAAATACATTTAAATAGCCAGGTGTTCTTGTCGATTTTGTTGAGGACATGGCTCTAAATAAATAGCCGGCTGTTCAAATTGATTTTATTCTCATAAAGCTGGACAATGGTCCCCGTCATTTCGCAGTGATTTCAAGAACTGTGAAGAAATTAGACTTCAACTAGCGCCATGTTAACTCTGCTTAGCCCGTGTTATTTGATTAAGTCCACTGTCTGTCCTACCTCACCGGGATAAACACTGAAGTTTCTTGGAAGCGCCTATGAAGGTAAAAGCATCTTTATCGTCATAAATTATACGCTTTTCTTTTTTGTTGGCTGTTAAAATAAACACGTATTCAGCTATTAGAATGATGGCATGTTTTCTTCTTGTACACCACGTGGCTGAAATTCAGCGGAATATGGCGTTAAAGCTAATGAATTTTCCAGTATAATAATTTACATATCATAGCGTAAATAGAGTAGGCTTGTGCGTGAAGAGTTCGGACATATGACAAATGAACCAACGTTAGTCAAATGCCAACACGATGTCGTATAGGCTATATCCTCCTAAGGAACAAGCATCTCCATGAGAAGGACAAACAGGAAACAAAGTGCGTAATACATGTGTATGTGACTGCATATACGACATTAAGCACATATTGGTTGCCAGTAGTTCCACAGATCAGTTTTAATTAACATAGAATATAAGAAACTAAGAAACAAGGACGTCATGTTGGTATATATAAATATATGTCGGCTTTATTATGCCATCATCAGTTAAACATATTATACAAAGAGTACAAGGCTTGCCCCTGTAGTTACTGTAGTCCCTTTAATAACTGTGTTATATATACTCTGCTAGCCTTGTATTCTTTGTATATGTTTAACAGAAGTTGGCCTAATAAAGCCGAAATGTATTATTTATACCAACATAACTTCCTTGTTCTGAGTTTTCTTATATTCTATGTTACATATTGGTTGACAGTGTGTCATTTTTATGAAGGATTTGTTTGACAACCTTGCGGTCTATGTTGTCATCAAGTACTTAAAGGGGATCGGTGCGTATGTTATTTCTCTCTGTAGCTCAGTCTGTTATAGCGCTGGCCAAGCTAGCCAGAGACTCGAGTTCGAATCTCAGTGGAAGCAAGCAAAACTTTCCTTCTCTCTATATATATACAAAAAATAGGAATATGCCAGAACCATTTATCTGAGTAAACCAAAACAACAAATGCCAAAAGGCCTTATTTCCTCTAACACAATAAATAACGGTAACAAATGCAGGTCTGCATATTAGCATACTGGCCTTTGACAGCAACTTACGTCAGTCTTATCTCTAAATCAGATAAATATAATGGGTATATAGAGAAAGTAATGGTTACACAGATGGGCGTTCGAATGTAAGATATAGTTACTTTTACACTTGAAATAAAATCCATCTGAATTTTTTTGCTATTCACGGATTTTCACGACATAACATTATCAGAAGAAAATTAACGTGCTTTGGCATTAGACCTATAACTGTACCTCATCACCCAGATATCCAGCAGCTCGATGAGCTTAGTTCTAAGGCTGTTTGTCTCCGGCACAGCAAGCCGTCCTATACACCCAAGGCTGACGTCTGTGCTAACAGTTAACAACCGTCATTCGCTTACCGATGTCAAAAGATGTTATACAAAAGAGACGAATTAATCGTAATAGACAAATTTAGTTGCCAAAATTTAAGGATGATTATTAAATAGCTGATATTAACTTAAGATTAAATCACCAATGTGAATAAGATGTTTTATGTCCGCATCCCTCTGTTATTTGTAAGAATACGTCTGAGGATTTAAATGTTAGAGGGTAGTACTGCATGCTAGACATCTTGCATTAATTTAAGCTGTTAGTGCCATCTATCGCGACTGCAAATAACAAAAGTAGTTGCCTATCATCATTTACAATAAAACGCTGTGTGTCTTTCGTGCCGTTCGCTCACAGAAATTCTCTAGGTTTGTGTGAACTAGATTCAGTTAAGGAACTGTAACTTAACAAGACAAAGATGGTAGACAAAACACAGGTTTTTTGTGGACAACGGCAATAATATAACTGGAACAGGAGAGCACATATATAAATGTATTTCTACACCCATCCTGACAACTAAGATAGAATAAGAGGTTCACACAAGCGAGGAACCATAGTAGGGATACTGAAAGTATATATTGAGACAGTAATACCTATCTTATGTATATCTCGGCATAGCAGAGATAACCAGTTCTTAACTTCGGGAGCGGGGTGAAATTTGAATAAAGCAGAAGATTTATCTATGTTATCAGACGAAAGACATATTTGTTAACTTTGCCAGGGGCCTTCATTATCTAGCATATGACTTAAAACGATTTTCTAAACATTATACCTTAAAACTGCTATGCTACATATTGTACATCAAGTCACTGTGATGATTCTGCTTAAGATCCTAAAGAGTAACGTACTTGGGAAAATGCCTACTCCTCGGCTATTATTATACCTACAGTAATGATTTTTTGCACATTTCATGTCTTTCAAATTTTTAATATCTTTTTTCGTTTCTTAGATATAATTATAAGAAGTTTAAATTTCACTATATTGACTCATTTTTTTTTTTTTTTTTTTTAACTTTAGCGCATTATTGCAAGAAAACTAAGACAAAAAAGAAAAAACTTAATAACAGTTTTTTTGGTTCATATGATGTTTTATACGTTGATGTAAAATAGAGTATCCTTAACTGTTACAGTGAAACATTTCAGACATGAAAAGACCCATTTGTGTTTAGGTATCGCAGACCATATGAAGACATTTATACTGGCAATACCGTCTTGACAAAATTCGATTAAGAAACTAAATTGTTTGGGATTTCAGTTTTAGAAAGCTTCAGCTAAATTATTTGTTTGCGAACTGTTCGTTTTATTACACCGCATCATAGCAGCTGTGAACCAGGCTAGTACGACCCACAACCAGTCAACGTCAATTTATTCACACAATTGTTTAAAGGTTTTTTCTTTCATATCGTTTAAGATGTCATTTCTAACAAATATATACAATGAAATAAAAATAGTGAAGTTGAAAATCAAAACCGCGTTCGTTTTTATTCGGGATGTTTTAAAACTGACGTAGCATGTAGTTCACTTGTTATTTATGTTCTAGTGATAAAGACAGGGTAGGATAGGAGCTGTGCCCCGACTTGCTTGGCGCCCTGTATCGAGTCCTGTTCCTACCCAAACTCGCGTGGCGTCCTGTATCGAGTCCTGTCCCTACCCCGACTTGCTTGGCGCCCTGTATCGAGTCCTGTTCCTACCCCGACTCGCGTGGCGTCCTGTATCGAGTCCTGTCCCTATCCCGACTTACTTGGCGTCCTGTATCGAGTCCTGTCCCAACCCCGACTTGTGTGGCGTCCTGTATCGAGTCCTGTCCTTGTCCGTTCTCTGTGTTTTTGATGGTGTTTCCCTTCCGCTATTTGACTGGCACGCACTCATCTGAGTGAAATAATGGCGTTAAACCCCAATCAAAAAAACAAATCTTGATAAAGACCAGAAGGAATTAAATTCGCTGATTGGCAATACAGTTTGAACAGAAGGCATTTACACTGATTTTACTTAAAGCTTACTTAAGTGAAAGAGAAATTTTAACTGTAAACGGAATGTACAATAATATCCAATGGGTATCATGTCCAACCTGCCAAAACTCCAATACCCCAAAATTGTCTTTGTTTGTTATTTGGTCCTCCTGGAACTGTATCCATTTTATGATTGCAATATGTTCCTTTCTGATATCGCGTCATAAGAGCTGAAAATAAACAAGATATAGGCTATTAATATTACCGATTTATTTTGACAATGAAAACTGCAATAAAATCGTTTTTTTAACTTATTGGCTTTCTGTCACTTGAGTTAAAAACGTGTATGTAAACATAACTATATTGGAAATTACCGGAAATTAATCAATCTTCAACAGATCATATGCTTCAAGGATACCAATCGATGCTGGTAGAGACTTCTTGGCTGACCGAATATTGAACAATATAAATTTTCAGACGAAGAATATATATTATTGCGTTCGTAGACAAGGGGATCAGAGTTTGTGTGAGGTGGTGTGTTAGAGGAGGAGGCGGAGGGTATTGGTAAGTTCGTAAAATGCAGATCTGTCACATTTATTCTCCTCTAAAACGTCAACGTGAATCAAAAAAGGAATACTGTGCAGATCGAAATCTTTATGAAATATTGTATAAATAACAGTTTTTGTCGCTAGGTGTACGTCTACTTTTAGTTAAGTAAGCCTAAGCCAGCTTCTTATTGGTTGCCATAATAGTATTTCTTCCTGTTGTCAAATCTGGTATCATTTCTTTTTTGCAGGGCCCTCTACATACGATTTGAATTATGACTTAATTGTCAAACTAGTCAGGTCATTTACTGATGGGGTTTATTTATCACTTAAATGACGAACTATTCTGAATTATGACAGACAATTTGATTTATGACTTTATTGTCGAACTTGTCAAAACAAATACAGACGGATTATATTTATTTCGAGCCAGTCAAAAGAATTACTTACGGCTAAATTTTTACCTAATTGTCGAACTAGTCAGACCAATTACAGACGGATTATATTTATTATTTAAATCTAAAAAAAGTCAAGACAAATACTTACTTTATTTATCACTTACTTGTCGAAGAAGCCTGAATTATTACAGGCGGATTTTAATTATCACTTAATTGTCGAACTATTCAGACCAATTACAGACGGACTTTATATGTCGCCTTATTGTCGAACTAGTCAAACAATTACTTACGGACTTTATTTATTGCTTATAAGAATTACCCCGGATTAGTTTAGCAAATTGTTCATCATTCTTTGGAGTTGTCACTATACTCTATTTATTGCTTAATTGTCGAACTAGTCAGACCAATTGCATACGGATTATATTTATCACTTAATTGTCGAACTAGTCTTAATTATTACAGACAGATTTTATTTATCACTTACTTGTCAAACTATTAAGTAAATATTACTTAATGAAACAACTAATTATATAACTTGCTAAAACGTTGTTGTTTTTTGTTATGACTGATTAGTCGAACTAGTCGGTAATAGTAAAGACGGTGTTTTGGAATTTTTTAATCGTCAGTGACTGTAAAGAGGGGCCTTAATCAAATCAAACATGTTATTTCTTTCGTTTAAAACGTTGAATAAGGTGTTTGATTAATTTTCCCAATATCGATTAAAGTGACCCAATTATGTGTAATAGATGAACATCTCAGTTTTCACCAAATTGAGATTTAGGTGCACAATGGTGATAAAATCTATTCAACTCAAAGCGAAAACATAAAACACCTTTCAAAAAATCCAAAAGTCCAAAAACTCTATTAAACAGCTTATATAATTACTTTCAATACAAATTATCTGACATTTTTACCATGTCTTAGATTTAATCGTAATTAGAACGTAAAGCATATGGTAACTTGAAGCATGACCAGTTGAATCTTTTTACCCAGTCACTCGACTATGCAGACTGATCCTAGAATAAGGTGTACGTGCCTTTGTTGATAACTAGAGAGACTTGGGATAATTGGGAGTAACGTTACAGACACCAATCGTGATGCGCGTGATTTTTACTCGGGATGAAATTGGCGTCTTCTAAAGCCGAAAGCTCGTCCTTTGGGAAAGAAAGTTGGCAAAGTTCATAAGTAGACTTATTTCGAAAAACAGAAAATAGTTTCGGATTGGCGAAACAGTATACGAACGAAAGTGATTTGAGACAAGTACATGAGTAGATTTATTTATCAAATAGAATAAATGATTAAAATTGAAATACGTTTTTTGCTCCCAACAAACAAAATGTATATAGTCAGTATGTCATGGAAAACTTAATGGATACTCTGAATCCCACTGAATAATTTGACATAGTAAACCAAAGTCACATCTCGGAGAAACGACAAGTTACGCATGCATCAAAACACACAGACAATATGGTCTTATAATGGTCTTATAATATTAAAGTTAGAACAGGAAATTAGGCTTTCTAGATTCCTTCGGGTCAAGGGTTTTTTTTTTCTGAAACATTAGCAGTTGTAAAATACATTTCGTTTGCTTTATTTTTAAAAAATATGTTCAAGAATGAGATTGCTCTGATAATACGTCCGTCCTTACAGAAGAAGTCTGAGATATATTCATTTTTTTAAACAAAGCTATCGTTTGATGTGCTGATGAATTTGGAATTCTACAGAAGAAAATTGACTCCGGAAACATGTCGAATTTGTGTTCACTCGATATTTCGACACATTTATTCATGTCATCATTCCTGAAGATGAACAAAAATGTATGTTTTTGAAGGCACCTTTCTCCTGTATCAAAAATTTAAGAGTGACAATATAAAGAAATAAAATACCCATTGACTAGTGTCAGGCCCATATCTATACCTCAACACCCAGACATCTAGCACCTTGGCGAGCTTGGTTCTAAGGGCTGCTTGTCTCCGGCCCATCAAGTCATCCGGTACACCCAGACAATGTTAATGCTCACTGTCAAAATTATTCGTAAGCTTTATAACACTGTAAGATCTACCGATCAAACACAACAATGACCAATTTACTTCAGTCAACTCACATAGAGTGTATTTTCGTAACTGTCAAAATGTTTGCCTAAGGTTTTCGACGATTTTTTAAATAATTGATCTGGTTCAAGGATAAAATATTTATCAAACTCGTTAGTACCTCGCCAGAGGCTCTGTTCAAATAGAAATTACATCAAGGGCTTTATAAATGTGATTGGATCATTCACGTTATCTCCACGATGTATGGCCAAATAATATTTACGTTCATTACTGATCGAGGATTTTAGAGATGAAATATGTCCTGATGGAATAGATCGTTAATTGGGGTCACTCCCTCATCTTTAGGCCAACCTTAACACCCGGATATCAAGCAGCTTGAAGAGCTTAATTCTAAAGGCTGTATTCACAGAGTTCGGCATCACTTGTGATCTGTCTGGACCGTTTTCGTCGTTTCTTTGAAAGCCTTAAATGTGATGCGTTTCACTAGTTGACCCCAGCAAAATATATCTCTTCTCTCAGACAGACGTAAACCGCAAAGAACCGTCATCAGCTTACTTCGATGAAAAGACCGAAAACAATAGAGACAAATCTTTTTTAGCAGACCACTATGGATGTTAATCTTTCCATCTGCCGTAGTCGAATGTTAACAGTGAAGTTAAGAGTAAGTTTTAATAATTGATATTTTGTCTAGGTTTCCTGACAGATGTGGATCTGATTAACTTTATTATATCTCTCTGAATGCTACAATTGTTTGAAAAGAATATGTCTGGACCTTTACAGAAAACGGATATACTACATTATGTAGATTAGCTGAAGTAATATAAGTCGTTGGTGCAATAACCATCTTCAGGTGGCTGGTGGGAGCTTTTTGTGCCGATGGCTATCTGGGCTAGAAGGCATAATGAAGCCTTTTTGCTGTGGTGTCCTGTATTTCGACTTTTGGTGTTTTGTGTGTTGCCAGTGACATGATGGGTGGTATCCTTCACCCATCCGACTGGCATGCCATCATAGATTTGAAATAACATCGCTTACGCACGACGTATAACCCCAATCAACAAACATCTAGTATCTAGTTCGCATAATTGTTCAACAATTTGCAAATGATCATTTAAGATAAGGCAAACAGGATATGCTAACAATGACTATAAATAACTGTTGTTTAGAAAATGTTTGGTAATGCTATACAAACGTTTAGAAGAAAGATTTATTTGTCAATTAACAATATATATAAAAATACAAATAAAATACCTTCAGTCGTTCACAAGCATCGTTCACAAACATAAATTCTACAGGTTTATATATGGTAACTAGATTAACGGTTGATTAATTATTAGCTTATAAGACAATATTGTGTAAGAAAGGTCTATTAACATAGAAAATGGGTTCAAGATATATTAGAATCGTACACCGCTTGGACAGAAATTGTCTAAGGGTTAAATATTACTTGCACATCTATGCAGACATTCTAAAACAAATTGTATCGTTTAATAGCTATTCGAGTTCCAGACATTATTTGGTCCAAACTGTTCGTGTTCGACACCGCGTCATAAGAGCTGTGAACAAAGCTAGTGAATAAACAGCCTTATACCAAGTTGACGATAGAAAATCTGTCTAAGTTATTGGCATCTTCGTTCTTGGTTTAAAAACATCCATGCCGACTTGACTATATTGGATTCGAACGGAAATGAAGCAATCTTTCATAGAATTGGATATCTCTATTAATAATGGTATCTGCTTGAGGGAGGTAACTCATCGCTGGTAGACATATAATCTACTGGTTGTCCTAAAATTTGACATTATTAAATTTCAGGTAGGTCTAACGAAATTACGCTGGAAACGTATGGACGAGAAAATAAGAAAGCATATTGCTTCCCACTCCTCTGTCTTCTGTCACAGAACAGTTCTGTCTTAAGCCCAGACATCTGCGTGAAATACATAAGGCTTTCAAAATAAATGTATAGACCGAATTCCATAGCTTATACCGGCCAAATTTGTTTTGGTTTTAAAAAATAAAACACAAAACTAATTAGGTGAATAAATAACATTTATTGTCAGCCTTCATTGTCACCTTTGGTCTCTGTGTCAGCGCTTAACTGTTTGTTGTTGTTTTTTTGCTCACACAAAAACTGACTTTTACAGAAATGTGACTATTTTCAACGACACTGGAATAATTAAACAATCTTTTTAGGAAAAATGAACTTGTGTTTATTTCATGTATAGTGTTAATTCGTTTGTGAGGTTAATGCAGTAGTATAATCAGGCGAGTGTTTCTGTGAGGAGAGGAGTGTTGATTTGGGTTTTACGTCGTACTTACGGTTATTAGACTGATTTGACGGCGTGCCAGCTTACTGGTTGAAGAAAACCACCGACAACGACGCTGGCAACACATAACAACGACAATACATTCACAGTACGAAAAATACCACCACAAATCGGCCTCCCTTAAAGCTGAAGAGAGAATATCAGGGTATAAGAGGCTACGACCCAACCACCCTTTTTTCAACCTTTAATCCAGATCATAAGTTATATTACCAGCAACTTATTATTTAGGACTATTCTGCTGGTGTATTTTTATGTTTTTATCGTTTTTTATCATTATTGAGCCTTTTCAACTATTTGTGAGTAACGAGCTTATGCTTTTGTTGTACTATAAGTATCTCATTTGTAATTCTTATATAATCAGTATTGTTCAATGACATTTCCTCGTCTTTCACAAGCTACTGTGAATTTCATTTTATTTAATGTATATGTAACATAGACTATATTTTAACACTTTTTCACACATTTACACAAACATTAAACAATTCTGTATAGCTCTATGACTGATATATACCGGCTTTTTTTATAGACCAGCTACCTTTCATTTCATTAAAAACGTAGGCCTACCAACTGAATGGCATACTATTAAACTGTCAATATATGAACCAAAACTGTGTGGTGCCCAATCAGCTACAACTCATTTGACTCATATCCAGATAACCTGTCTAGAGCACTATGATAAGGGCGTTTGCTAAATATTTCTCCAGAACCAAGTGGATGATAAAATTTCCAAATATATACGATAGCAGCAAAAGAGAAAGTATAAAGTCTTTAAACAAATAATCATACATACAATTCCATATGTTGGAGATAACCAGTTCTTAAGTTTGGGAGTGGTGTGGTTTATCCACGTTATCAGATGAAAGTCTTAGAGAGCAAAACGTGTTTATTAGTAGGAGTGTGGCTGGCCGTGATTTTGTAAACACCATGTCTACCAAGCTTAATGCGGGTGGTTTTAATAGGCGGGGGATTCCTATGCCTTGTTGCTCTGAACGTGGGGGCATCGGAAAGCCGATTTGTTGGGGTGTCCTGTTTTTCGTCACGTAAATGTTCTGTGGTGTCTGGTGTTGTCATTATCGTTTAGGTTAGATTGACACGCCGTAATATGAGTGAAATAACTTTAAAAACGCCAATCACAACAAACAAACAAAACAAAGATATACAAATTAAGTACCTAATAATGTGTCGTTAAACACTAATCAATTATATAAAAGCTTTTTACACACCTAACTGTCCATCCCTACGATATTATGGACAAACTACAATATTCCACGATATTGGACACCGTTTTTCTGACGTCGCACACATGCCGGACTACTTTTTTTTATGTAAACAAGCAGACGACATCAAAAGATGGCTGACGAAATTATGTCAACAGATTACTTTGAACTTACCTTCATGTTCACTTTCGGCCACAACCTCTCGAAATTACAGTAGCCTTTTCGATGGGGCAGTATTTAATATCTGCACATTTAACTTCCAGTAAAATTGTACATTCTGTCATAAATTATTCGTTACAAACATTGTTAATATTTCCCTGTTCCTTTTAAAGTTCACTCCACGTTTGAAATGAGTCACGTGGTCTACTTCGAGCGTTTTACTTTTAATATTAAAGCGCGTAGCCGCTGAACGCATATATAATTCCGAAGAAGGAAAGAAGTTTAAACAATTTTTCATCGTAACAAGCTGGCGTTGGTTTTTATATTTTACTTTTTTTTTTTACTTTTGTGAAGTGAGTGTATAATAAATAGGTTATTGGATTGTATGGGTCTGTAAAGACTTGCCCTGGCGCTGGGAAGCGACTCGCATACACACTCATACAATCCAATAACCTATAATTATTTGTTTATTCTGTTATATGTGCAATATCGAGTTTGTTTGTTGGTCATTTTTTCATTCTATGTTCCTCAGCTGAACTTTGACATCTAAACATTTCAAAGTACTATACCGGTAGTACTAAACATGGACCCACAACGACTGACTTACAATGTTCAACTAACAACCAATACTTCAACCCATCAATAGTATCATAGTCTAGAAATGTACATAAATATTGTTAATCTTGACCGTTTTATTGTCGTTAATTGCACAATTAATTCGTAAAGTAAAGTCGTTCAAAATTCAATTAATGTCCTCATTATTATATATACAAACTGCACCAAAACAGAAGAATAGAAAAATCAGGAAAGATATCATGGCATAATAAAACAAGAGTTAGTACAGGAAATGAGGCTTTCTAAATTCCTTTTGGACAAGCTTTAGTGAATTAATTCTTGATTGGCTTGTCTGATCTCGATGGGATGAAATTTCGGACTTGGTTCTTAATAAATAGCTTGGTGGTCTCCAAATCGATTTTGTTCTCCTTTGAAGTTGTCATCGTAACCTTGCAGTCATTTCAAGAACTGTGAAGAAATAAGACCTCAGCCAGTGCCATGTTAACTCTGGAGAGGCCATGATATTTGATTAAAGCCACTGTCTGTCCTATCTCACCGGGAGTAAACACTCAGAATGCGAGTTATATGGAAGCGCCTGTGCAGGTAAATTATCATTCTTATCATGAAATATGGCTGTAGATTGTATTGGTTATTGGCTAATTAATTCACACATGACGTTAAGTGAAGATATTGAATACAATTTATAAGCATTGTAATTGTAGACTTACCTATTCGACTTATAGACCAAAGCCGAAGGCATATATGACTGATGTGGGTCTTTATAAGTCTGTTAACTGCACGCAAAGGCCTTAACTGTATTTTTATGAAGGTCATGAAATTAGAATATCTTATCAGCTGATATCCGAGTCTTAAGAAAGAAATCCCAGTGGTATATTTTCCCTACTGAGACCTTAACAGACGACATCTTTGACACAGCTCAAACCATAGCAGAAGACGGAATAACCGTCGGTGATAGACTCAAAGTTATCAAGTAGTATACAACACGATTTATTGACTTCGAGTCAATATTACGCGTTACAAATTGACCACGTGATACAGTTGAGCCAATGAATGATCCGAAAATTGGTTTGTCATCCAAATAAAATGCGTATATTGTTTGCCAATAACGTTTTTTATCGACAAACAAACGCGTGACACAGAATATGCCATTGTCTTATGTTAGTTCTATATCTGTACCTGTATATATTTTTGTATGAATGAAGAGAAAGAACATTTTGCTTGCCTCCACCAGGATTGGAACTATTCGAACGGGTGTCTGACTAGCAGCCCCAGCGCTCAAACCGTCTGAGCTATGGAAGTGTCCATCTAAAAAGGATCAAAAAAGCATATACAATATAGACAAATTTAAGGAATATATCCTTATAGATAGTAGTCTCTGTAGAGACAATGCAATAGTGTGTTTATGCAGATGAACAAAGAGTATGTTGTATTTCTGTAGCTTTTGTATATATATAGCTTACGTAGGGAAAGATTCGCAGCCTTTACCTGGAAAAAAAATCGCTAGTTCTACCGTGAGCCTCTGTAGCTCAGTCGGTTAGAGCGTTGGCCCTGCTAGCCAGAGACCCG
>JAVFBZ010176825.1:5162-15816 GCA_032466195.1 Katharina tunicata | reverse complement strand
CCTACCTGACCACCACCCTACCTGACCCCCATCCTACCTGACCACCACCTTACCTGACCCCAATCCTACCTGACCCCCATCCTACCTCACCCCCACCTCACATAAGCCCGACTCCACCCCACATGACACCCCACCCTAACAGACCCTCACACTACCTGACGACCACTCTACCTGACGACCACCCTACCTGACCACCATCCTACCTGACCCCAATCCTACCTGACCACCACCTTACCTGACCCCCATCCTACCTGACCACCACCCTACCTGACCCCAATCCTACCTGACCCCCACACTACCTGACCACCACCCTACCTGACCCCCATCCTACCTCACCCCCATCCTACCTGACCCCAACCCTACCTCACCCCCATCCTACCTGACCCCTATCCTACCTGACCCCCCACCCTAACAGACCTCCCACCTTACCCAACCCTATCCATTGTAATCACTTACCTGATTGTAGTGGGTATACACTCTTCCCAGTTTGCATCATTAAATATCAGTGCAGCATTTTTACCTCCCAACTGGAATTAAAAAAAAAAGTCACAACATAAAATATAAAATCTTCAAGTTAACTGCAAGTAGGAAATTGTATTTATTTCTGCAAGCAGTTAGCAAACATAAACCAAATTAATTGTTGTAAATGAAATATTTTTGCCAGATTTGTTACGAAATTTATTATTGTTTTTCAACTAAAAAGCCAGAAGCCAAAATTTCCACCAGAACGCGCCCCCTGTAGGCAGACATTGGCAATGCATCTATCCCAGTGTCCCACGTTCTATCCCACACATCTTGTCAGTGCAGTTCATCGTAAACTTAAAAGATTAAGTCAGTGCCCTTCATCGTAAACTTAAAGGATTAAGTCAGTGCAGTTCATCATAAACTTAAAGGATTAAGTCAGTGCAGTTCATCGTAAACTTAGGCTGTCTCACTTGTCTACATACAACCCTTTTTACTGACATCAACAAATGCCAAGTAGTGAATTAATTATTTATTTGATTGGTGTTTTACGACGTACTCAAGGGCATTTCATTTATATGACAACAGAGTTGCCAGTGTACGGTGGAAAACCAAGGACAAACCTTGTAATAAGCACATCGAATCAAGATTTCTTTCTATGTTATTTTTATTGTTATTCAATGTTAGTTTTAAATAATTTTACCGTTATTATTTTTAACTTAAATTGTTCACGTTCAGAGCCTCGAGGTAGACCAGCTATTTCGTTCATTGAATGTATTTTTTATTCTCTTTGGCACTTAAGCTTTTCGTACTTAAATTGCATATTTTTTAAAATTATTTCTGGAGTAACTTGTGTAGAGCTTGATTCTGCCTGCCGTTTGATGATAGCGATCTGAAAGTGTTCGGCCAATCGTATCTTTATCAAGTATTTTACCTCCAGTGACAGCTTCTTACAAAACGGAGCAGTAGCCAGTCGAATCTTTTCTGCCGTCACCGTTCCTCCAGTGAACGATATCAGAGGGACGTCTGGGTGTCGAACCAGAGCATCACCAGCAGACATCCCGGTGCCGAACACCACGTTGATAACACCCGGCGGAACCCCTTAGAACAGGAACAAAGTTCAAAACAATTAATTTATTTATTTATTGGATCGGGTTTTACGCCACACTGACATGTTAGGTTTTTTCACTCCAGGATACGAAATGTCTGTTATTGCATCACATTTTGCGATAGAAATAGAGCTTTCTGCGATACAGTCTTGATTTTGTATAGCTATGCAAAGAAATGTTTCTAAAACGGCATGTATACATGTGCAAGGTGGAAATTCATTACTATCTTGATGTCACTGAAAAATTGCAAACATTTAGGAACCTGCACTATCATCTATGGGAGCAGAAAAACCTCCCCGAATGTTATTTAATTTAATAGGAATTGAACTCAAGGGAAGACAAAACTAAATATGTCTACAGATCTTTCTGAAAGATAACTCTGATAAAGATTTGTTCATAAATTAGTAGACCTTGACCCGTAACCAAAGTTTGTTTATTTGTTTGATTGGAGTTTTACACCGTGCTTAAGTTTTTTAACTCATACGACGGCGTGCCAGTCCTAAGGGAGGAGAAAACCAGCCGTAACAACACTGACAACATAGAAAACACCATAGTACATTTACAGGACGAAAAACAGGACACCACAACAAATTGGCTTCCTGATGCCCATTTGCTCAGAGCATTTCGGTTGGTGGGCGGCTTGCGATTATGAATTATACCCAAGACTTCTCTAGATATAAACTCATGCTTTATCTAGCTAACGAGTACAGAGCAACCGAAGAGTTCTAATCAAGGGGAGTAACTCGTGTAAGCTTACAGTCCGTAACACAGAGAACACCAAGGCATAAGAAGCTCTTGTCCAGCCACCCTAACAGTAGTTACACTTGCATTCACTTACCTGCTTCATGGAATATTTGACAGAGGTACCACGCTGACACCGAGGTCATTTCACTCGGTTTGGCCACCACCGTATTTCCAGTAATCAGGGCGGGGGCAATTTTAAACGTGAGCAAATACAGCGGGAGGTTCCATGGACTAATTAGCCCGGCGACTCCAAAAGGGGAGCGAACTGTGTAATTAACAGCCATAGGAGACTCCATCAAGCTAGAACTGTACAATTAGAAAACATACAATATTAATTAATTTCCAATTTCTTGACTATCTTTGCATATTCCTACATGTATTCTAATCAATTTCTTTAATTAATTTAGGTCCTATTTTTGACCTCTTTGCCAACTATTGTGGAAACTACAAATTAGCATCAAATGGTCTTAGTTGATATCAGAAGTCTATTACCCTAAAGTAAGGAATGAGCCATTGACACACATCCACGGCAATGGTGAGCGGAATGTTCGTTTTGCACAGTTTCTAATTCGACTTAAGAATCAGGGGTAAAATCTACCTAATAAACGGCCAGCAGATTACATCTTTACTTTGTGTATGACAGATTACCCATGATTCCACATCCACTATTTCTCTCTAGAGGGCACTTCATCGTCAATCTGTTTTAGTGAGAGCTTCAAAGTCGTTGATGTGTCAATGTACTTCATGTGAATAGACTTCTGGTGATATCTTATTAGAGCAATCCACAGTACGCACAGAAGCTAACTTCACTCATCGGACACGGATTGACCAGACTCAATGTGCGTCCAGTCCCCGGACCTTCATAAAATCAATTTATTCGCTGCTTTTTGGCAATTATTTACTGATCACGGCAAACACTATCTGTTTCGCCATTATGTCTTAGCAGAGAGCACCCGGGCAAAGGAGGCTTCCACCCAACCAGCTGTAAGAATGAGACAGAAAATTAAACCTGTTTAGTTCATGGTGCAATGAAGTGGCGAAAAATCGCAAGTTCAACACAGCTCTTGGAATGTCGACCATCTTAGCCAACCAGATTGGTTTTCCTTGGTCATGTGACTCAATCTCTGCAAACTTGTCTAATGAGGCTTCCAGAAGGTTTGCAGCTTTTAGAAGAACTTCTCCCCTCTGTTTGAGTGGTGTGCCGGACCAACTATCAGATAAACACAAAGATTACTGAAATTATTGCAGTTCAATTCATGACATATAAAGTGCTGTATTTGCTGTTCTTTTGCAGTTGTTGTTTTTTTTAATTAAAACTTTATAAGGAATTCAGTATTTCATAAAACCTTTCAAACTGTCTGTGATGGTAAATGCCTATTTTTGTGGAACTGTCAAAATGTATATGAATCTAAATTATACAAACTTTAATTTTTTTTGGTCAGAAAAACTCTTTAAAATAATTAAAAGCAGTCTATCTGATTTGGAGTTCAATCCAATTCAAAGTCAAAGCAAATGTATAATTGGAAGTTTTCAAATCGGTTTTCCTTTACTTTCAAGGTAACAATATTCTTTTAGTCTCGGCAAATTTATTTTCAATTCAATTTAAACAGATCAAACACTTTTTCACCCTGAAATTAAATCTTATGCTAAATATTACTCTAAGAATTATACAATAAAGTCATCAAACAGCCAACTCACAAATCCTAGTCATATCAGGTATACCACCATGCAGTCAAGTTACTTGTAATTGTCATGCAAATAACCTTTTAACCAAATCCAAGACGTCAAACCATCGTTCTAGTAGTCATGAATTTGAATGTTTTTGCTTGATTATTTTTGGCTTAAGTCATATACTCACTGTAGTCATGCTTTATCATTTAAAGTATTAAATGTATTTTAGCTTGCAAACACTCTTGATATGCATGGGAAAAACTAGTTATATATGGATACATGGTAGACTAATAACGATACAGTTCTCTGCATCTAGGGAAAAACATGCTTTAAGAGACACTTAAGTAGATATATATAAGCATATTAATCTCCTCTTGAAGGATGACTTTAATAAAGTCAAAATATTGAAAAGTAATATAACGTTTTAAGAGTTTCTCTAAGAAGTTCTTTCTTATGTTAAGCTGTTCAGTCGATCAACTAGATTCTTATATTGCACCTGTAGGCTTATCTTAATTTTTTTAATTTGTTTTGGTTATGCAAATAACTTGATACCGCATTTCAATTTTCCACTTTGAGGTTTGAATCGAGCCATTGGTTATGACGTTTGACGACTTGACAGACGATAGTGCCAGAAGAATCTCTCCTACGATATTTAATAATTTTTTTATAATTATTCTCCATCCTATAATTAAATATCAACAATTATTATATACCTTAGGAGAGATACTTTAGGCACTAGATTGACGGCTGTTTGACAACTCGGATTTGAGCAGTCACCTTTTCCATGACTTGACCGTTTAACATGTCTAAATTTTATATAAATGCTTGTGAAAGTTAGTCTAATTTTAGTTATGCGCCCCCTTCGAACTACATAATTAGGCCTATAAGTTATATAACATGTTTGCAATGAGTAGAAAGTTCATTAAAGAATATTTCTGTTCTACCTCGGAAAAGCCTCTTTGGCCGCCTTGACAGCCATGTCAACTTCATCTTTCCCACTATCGGGAATTTTTGCCCACACTTCTCCAGTTGATGGATCATAACTATCGATATGACGGGAGCAACCCACAAATTTTCCACTGATGAAGTTTTGCACGACAACGTGTGCAGCCATCGTCCCTAAAGATGAGCTCTAAATGAGGTCAAGTGGGCGGGGATTATTTGAAAATTTAAGGGGCACTTGAGAGGGTGTCTATTCGCGACCTTGAAATTAGAGTAACACATTAAAGATATGCTTTTCTTTCAACGTAGATTGTAAAAAATAATTTCTAAAGATTTTTTTGAAATTTGGTAAAGAAATTTATATTCAATTAAACTTTTATGGAACATGAACAAATCTATAAAATAAAATTGAAAAACTGGTTTTGGCTGCTCAGAGCCTCGGTACACAAGTTACCTCCCCTGATATCTGGTAGCACTGCAGCTTCTCCGAAGTTATCCACGGATAAACATGGCACAAAGATTACGAGGTGCTTCGGCAGTTTTCAGGTATCAAAATCATTTGATTCCAGAGTGAAATAAATCAAGAGTTAATAATCGATGGTTAAAGTGCCATGTTTACACGAAATGCTCTAAAATAGTCTAATGAAATAACACAGAACTATACTCTTCGCCATTTCAATAATTTGTAACAACAACAACACCAGGTCTGGCGTAGCCAAGGTCATAGTATTTGCGTTGCTGACTTGGTGATACGTATTTCATCATGCTTTGGCGATTCATTTATTGAATGCTGTAAATGAAAGTTGAACTGCTTTCATCAAGTTGGAATACCTTAAGTGCAGCTCCAAACTGCCAACACTAACAAGTACATGTAGGTCTATATCTTATTTTAAAGGCAGCCCTCTAGGGCAGTATGTTTCCAGATAATATTCATTCTGTCATACTTTGAATACAGTGCCGTCATATAAGTGACATACCTTTGAGCATGATATTAAACACCAGTCAACCTTTTTGAGGCACCTGGAATCACATAAGATTTTACTGGTGACTACGTCTGGTCTACTTCCACAGCAATATTATAATAGCGGTCTAAATGCTAAGACCGTTTTTAAGCAAACACTAAAAATCTCAATTGAATATATTTTTTAATTTTAAAAGAACAATCAAGTGTGTTTCTTTAAAATTTAAAGTATATACAGACACAGTTGAGATTTGTGATCATTGCTTGAAAATAATTTTAGCAACTAAACTGAAAGACTTGCGTTGAAAATATTACAGTAATTGCCATGTGTAAACTTAGTTTTCTTTATTAGTAGTCGTGTATTATTGTTGGGTATTACTTTTTTTATCATTTCAGACAAGTTCGCTACATGAGTCAGTGGGGCGAGGGAGCGGGTAAGGTAAGTGGTTTATGTGTGGAAAAAAAACATCCTTTAAAATAATGTTACATTTTCAAAGTGGGGGTTATTGTATGTAAACATAGAAAAATCAATTTATACGAGTCCCTGTGATCTGCCAATGCTGCAGTTCAATGAGTAAAGTATGATACATGGTGCTCTAGGGAGTATTATAGTTGACTAAATAGAGAGTTCCTGGTGATGTAATTTTGCAGCAAGGTGTTCTTTTGCTGTGGTGCTCTCTAAACTTCAGCCAGCAAAGGGTGTCCAGGAGCTCATTTGGAACGGCGTCTTTTTCTGCATTCTGAGATGGTCTTGTATCACATGTATTGAGCGGGCATGCCTTGTTATAAGTGAAATAATTTAAGCCTTTTCTTAAATCCTAGAGATTTTTATGAAATGTTTTGGTGTACAAACCCTCGAGGTTTAATATATTTTGTCAAGAGTAATCACACTGGCATTAATTATCTCATGTTCTAGATCAATTCTCAGAGACAAGTTTCTAGATTGACCTGAATCTCGAGTTGTTCTGGATAACTTAAAGGCGCATCTCGAGAAAAGGCAATACATGTACTATAGGTCTAATTGTAGAATTACATTTGGTCCGGCCTGTGAAACAGTTAAGGTTAGGTTCATAAGTTAGGCTTACGGTTAGGGTTAGATTTACTGTTTGGCTTAGGGTCAGGATAACTTAAGAATAGGGTTAAGTTTAGTAACTTGTAGAGGAATGTTTAGGGTTAGTTTTTTATTATCTTCGGGGGCCATTTTGAAAACTTAAGTTACTGAGTTAAGTGGCCGTACTGAATTATACAATGTTTAATACTTCCTTAAGTGGAATTTTAGAAATGGGAAGTCATATAAATACTAGAACACATTTTTTTTAATGGATACACAACTTCTATATATATATTTGTGATTTTGGTAGACTAAGGGGTTTACTACTAACGCTAAACGCTACATTTTCAGGTTGTGCTTTTTTTTCACCCAAACCTAATATCTATGTGTGTAACATATTCACCACACATTTATCTTCACAATATACGTGTTACATGTATTGCGTTTTCTCGAGATGCACCTTTAGGTTATCCAGAACAACTCGAGATTCACTCAGGTCTATCTAGAAACTTGTGTCTGAGAATTTATCTAGAACATGGGATGATTTATCGGCTTAAATATCGATAGTTAAATGTTTGAATGAGCAGCACAGTGGCTTTGTTTGTGTGTTTACTGCTAAGCATATGCGTGCTGATCCCTCTTTAAAAGGCGACAGAAATTTGACCATATATGTATTTGTATAATGTTTGATAGAGGTATCAGATGGCAGATGCTGGGATTGCAGATTGCTTTCTACATTGATAATTTCTTGGTGTTTTCCACGAGAAACCAGCTATGCATCATCATATAAGTGATCTACGATTGAGTACACATTAAAGATGAAGCAAATAAAAAGTTTGTAATGAAATAAAAACTAAATGCATCAGTAAATAACATGTTATTGTTTATTTGACACAGGGAGGAGGCTCCGGAGGCTCGATCAGGTAAATCATTTTCTTGCATCTTTTCAAAATTCGAAGCACAATCAAAATAAAATAATATATATAATAGAGTTAAACAATCAATGAACAGTGAACAGTATTTTCGTTTTTTGGGATAGCACTTTCTTAGACTGAGCAGATTCTGGTTCAGAAAGTTTTACAGACTGAGACCCTTTGCAGGAATAGAACCCAAGAGAGTCGGGCATCAGATTGTCAGCAGTAAATGCCACTTTGCAAAATTTTCTGAACTAGAATCTATTCAGCTCAAGAAAGAGTTATCCCCAAAAAAGTTTAGTATTAATGGTCACTTTGAGTACGGTGCAATCTTCCTATGCATTCATAACCTTCCGGTTCAAAGTTTCTGTTATTCTATACTGCCTGAAACTGATCTGTTGAACTTCTGGCTTTTGTCAAACTGCGAAGCTTCTGTACATCATTTAATGGGAATTGTGCACAATTATTACCATTCATTTTCTAGGTTAGCGACTGTTATTGTTTATCAGTTCCTGGGCCCTGTGTCCTGACATTCCCTGAGCTATGGTGCTCCAATTTTAAGCTGAAACTAACCGTTAGTATGGCATAATCCCTAATCAAAGAAACAACCCCTTATTTATTTTTTATTTTTTCTGTCTTTCAGAGAGGCCGGAGGATCGTTTGGAAAGATGGAAGCTGCTCGTGAAGAGGAATATTTCAGAAAATTGGTGAGAACTTTGTTTACATATTAAGGATTCTGTTTAATTGTCCGAATTAAGAACTTTCTGGGTTAAGAACTTTTTGGAGACCCACAGTGAAGAGTCATCTCTTTAAGTCAAAAGGCAGATCCCCTGAATTGGTTTTCAGCATTTGTTCTTTTATGATATTGATTTTTAAAGATCCCTTCTATGTATTTCCAGCAAGCAAAGCAGGTGGAGAAGTTGAAGGACAGTTTACATGATGAAATAGATTTCCATGCCAAGCAAATTAAAGTTCACCAGGTACAGTTATCTCCCTTGATATTTGAGCCCATAGTTCATTCTTTCATTTCTGTCTTTCATTCCAGTGCACATATTTAAATGAGGGGATGTCATGAGTAAAATTAACAAAACCATGGTATTAAAAAATGTTTGTATTTATGCCCACCTTCTGTAAGGTAATTTTAACATACATCTAGTTCCCAGCCCGTAAAGGTACTATAGTGTTGTCTGTGTTGCCGGCACCGCTTAAGGTGGTTTCCTTCATCCATTGGGCTAGCACGCCCTCATGGGTCAAATAACCTGACCCCAAATCGTCATCCATGTGCAAAGGCTAAGTTGCATAGAAACACAATCTTGATATTTTTATTAAGTTCAGAAGTGAAACTATCAGAAAATATAATATAAAACTCACATAATTCCTAAATTCAATAAATTTCTTAAAGTCACGTATGCACCCAAAATTTTGATTTTTCAACTAAATTTGTTTGCCTTGATTTTAACCAGATTTCATCTTTGTTCAAAAACTAAAAGAGTCACGTTAAAATAAAAATTATTCATTGGGTACAAAGCTTGTACAGATCAGGAGAAATCTAGCAGTTATTTGAATTTAACGAAAAGAGGGCTGGCCATATTTGCTCACAATGACTGATCCAGCCAAGGTGAATTACCTTGTTTGTAACGAGCCAACATTTTGAACCTTGTAAGGGGTGTGGCTAACACGTTTGACTAGGAGTGACGTCGGTACATCAAAGTGTGTCTGAGATGTGACAGCAGATTGACACATTTCCAATTAAAATTTCTGGCAGAATTTTTTTTTACTTTTACCAGGCTTTTAAACAACCTTTAACTTCAAATCTGGGGATAGAATTAACGGAATACCTCTAACTTTGACTTTTAGATGAAAATATATATAATTCATGTGATTCTGGGAAAAACCAAAATACAGAATATTTGGGTGTGTATGTGACTTTAAATCTTGAATTGGAATTTGTTTAAGATTTAGGGTAAGTATGGCAAAAAAAACCTAATCGGACAAATCATATCATCAATTAATTCATTAATTTTTTATTTGTTTTCAATCTAGGATGCCATAAATCGTCATAAGAAGAAGATAGGAGATATAAAAGATGATATCGACTAGGAATGTAAATGGTTGTTATAGCAACCGGTTAAACAATTATAAAAATATAGTGCTCTTTTTCATCATTGCATAGCTGGCAATTTGTTTGCCATGTAAAGTTTGTGTGATAAAAAAAACAAAAGCAGACTAAATTCTCGTTTGTTTTCTTAAATTGAACTTGCAATGAAGACGTGAGTTGACATGTCTCTTTAAAGGCTTCTGTTAAATTTAGTTCTTATCCCAAATCTGTTGAATTTCTGGACCATATGTTTGTTTGTGTTACAGTTGTCAACTCTACATTGTATATGATATACTTATATAATTAAACAAGATTTCCAACCTTATTTATGTTTTGGCTTGTATGGTAGCGGGTGGTTGGTGGCAACTTCCTGAACCCTTGTGCTCTTGGAGCTAAGAGGCATCAGGAAGAGCTAAGAGGCATCATGAAGGGCTAAGAAACATCAGGACGCGCTTAGAGGCATCAGGACGCGCTAAGAGGCAGGAAGCCCTAAGAGGCATCAGGAAGGGCTTAGAGGCATCAGGAAGGGCTTAGAGGCAGCGCTAAGAGGCATCAGGCAGCGCTATGGCATCAGGCAGCGCTAAGAGGCATCAGGAAGGGCTAAGAGGCATCAGGCAGCGCTAAGAGGCATCAGGCAGCGCTAAGAGGCATCAGGCAGCGCTAAGAGGCATCAGGAAGGGCTTAGAGGCATCAGGCAGCGCT
>JAVFBZ010176814.1:0-13338 GCA_032466195.1 Katharina tunicata | reverse complement strand
TCGTACAAAAGACTTACAAAAACAAATAAACAAACTAATATCGAAGTATTGAATAAACAAGAATGAAACAAAAACGTGAAGAAATTTTTTAAAAGTTGAAAAAAAAAAACTCAAACACAAATTTAATAAACATCCGTCGATTTAAAGCTGTGTAAGTTTATCTCAAAATTAATCATCAAAGACAAACACTTACAAATTAATTTTTAACTTATAAGTTATTAAATGAGATGAAGGTAAAAATGAACTTGTTTTAAATGAATTAAAGTTAAATTTATATGTTTGTATATTATGAATGAAATGTTGAGCTGTCAATAGATAGAGTTTAATATATAATGCCTATACCAAATCACAAGCCCTTTATTAACCTGTCTTAAGTGAGACAGGTTGAATTTCCAGGGAACTAACAGGAAATCCGATCTTTTGATGCAATTCAAAATTGATAACTTAAACGACAAAATAGTTTAAATTTGTTTTCTGTACAAAATGTGTGGGATTTTTGTTAATTTATTTATTTATTGATTTACAAGTAAATTTGAACATTGAATTAATTGATCATCAAATTTACACTGAACATAAAAATTCAATCAAATTGAAATGAGTGTGGCAAATTTAAAAAAAAATAAAAATTTATGATGCAAAATTGTCAACAGTCATTCATAGCTGTTTATACTCAATTGCCACATATTAACTATTCCTTTTAAACAATATTTCTCTATCTTAAAATCTTGATGCGATTTCTCTACAGGCTAAATTTGTGTAATAGGGGAGATAATTTCAAAACATCATGTATGATACGGAGTTACCTCCTCCTTAGTTGTGAAATAACTCTTCAGAAAAAGTGCCTAACTAGTTTCAAACTAAATTTTATCTAACTAACAAAACTTAAATTAGAATTGTGATGTAGTTTCTACTTGACCAGGACAGCTGATATTCTTTTCGAAATTTTAGGGAAAGAAGATTTCATTTCTTAATTAAACGGTAACCCAAAACCAAATATTTCATTTGAAGTTTAATCAGTTACATGTAGCTTAAGCACACTAAATTTCGTTTAAAAATAATGTCACCTCTATCCTTATAATCTTTGTTGTAAATTTATATCTTTAAAAAAAATTGATGAGCACAGTTTAACCAGATGTGCCGAATTAACAAATGGATGGAGGAAGACGAAACAGATTACCATCGAGAGCCAAGAAAGACATGTTTCTCAATGTAGACATAATTTTCAACAACGTTTGGTTTCATGGCAGTGAATAATATAAAAAAAAAAATTTACATTATAGAAATTTAGTTTACAATTTGAAAAACATTTAACAAGTACTACAGAAAAAAAACCATTAAAATTATAAAGCCTTAAGCAAAGCACTGGTTTAATTTGGCAAATTACAACAGTCTGATGCCCTTTAGCTCAAGAAGCCTATTAGGGCACAGGAAGCTATTTCCAACCACCCGCACTTACTACAATAGAAGACTCGGACAGTTTTATTATTGCAGATATTTTATTGAAAATTACAAGAACAGATCAAACATTTTTCTTTTTATTTATAGAAAATTTAAAAAAAAAACTATATTTACATTTACTTTTACAAAAACAATTGGAGTATTTAAATGATTAAATTGATGATACAACTAAATTAAGATTAAAAATTGGCTTGCAAAATTATTTAGAGAATGCATCTGATTAATATAGTTTTTAGTTCTTTTTCAAACAGAGTGGTTTAATTGAGTAGCGTGATCACTCTCTAAAACCTCCGAACCTAAACAAGATCCTGTGTACATAGATCTCACCTCTACTTGAAAGGCAAACCTAACATTATGCTAAACTTTAATAAACTCCAGATTGGAGTTATCTTGTGGAGATTCAAAGGAACTGGAATTTCTGTTCTGCTGTTAACTTCAAAACGAAGCTACATTTTTGTCTTATAATGGGAAAGGAAATGGCAAAACTGATTTCATGGAAACTAGATTAAAAGTTGGAAAAAGAACTGTAATTTTCTACTAACTGTTAGTAGGTTTCATGTACGTTTTCACTGTGATAAACTTGCCAGCTTGATATCAGTTATAAAGGTATGTCACACAGGATTGTTTTTTGTGCTACTTATGTGGGGATGTGTTTACAAAAATACCCAAGCAATGTCCCTGGCTGTCACACTACATGTAGGAAGACACTGAGCCGAAAAATCCCTCCCTATCACACTAGGATACTGAGCTAGTGCTGTAACTGTTCCGGTGTTTTTTTTTAATCAAGGTTTTACTACATTCTAGTGCTTGAGGTTATTTCACTCATATGACGGCACGCCACCTCAGTGGGCAAAGGAAACCATCACCCTCAACAAGGTGTCACAGGGCAAAGACAGGACTCCACAATAAATTAAGAGACCCCTTAGCTCAGAGAGCACCAGGGCATAGAAAGCTCTCGTCAAACACCAGCAAGATCTGAAGCTGTCGATGCCTTTCCATGCATAACTTTCGACAAGGAAGTATAGTCCGCTCCAAGACGAAGTGTTGTTGCAAAATCAATCATTTAATTTCAGTGTCTGCATTGAGGGAAATTTCTTAACGTTAAATCTGATAACTGCAAAAAGTCTAAATGTCAGGATTTGATCAATTAAACGGTATCAGAAGCCTAAAAAAAGACTGTTTCCTCTGGGTTTTGTTTTTTTTTCAACAAAGAAGTTTGAAGGAATTTTTTTTTTCTCTGTAATACTCAGAAACTCCACGGCTTTTTAATTTGGAAGACAATTAGATTACATCCCCCCCCCCCCCCTTTTTTCTCAATTGGAACATGTTCAACTGTAGAATACTCTTTTTTTGTACTTGATATTGTAGAGTATATTTTATAAAAACAGAAATTTCCTCAGCTTTTTTATGGTCAAAGTATATTTTGATGAAGAATATAAAAAAAAACAGCTTAATTAGGGTGAAAATAAAGCAACCAAAAGCTTGTTTTATCCAAAAACAATACCTGAGAGATATCGAGATTCAAAATTCCATTTTAAACCATATTTGTGAAAAATCTGGCTTATCAAAAAAGCTCCCGCAAAATTTTCTTGAAGGGAAGTGATTTTCCACTCCCCTAGAATTTAAAATGTGCAGATTGGTCATACATATATGTATATATATGGTATGGTAAATGATGCAAGCTGATGTGACCATCGCAAGCAGTATGAAGAAAGACAGTTTGCCATTGTGTTTATCTGGCAAAATTTTGTCCACCATAAACAGATTAGTTGCCCATAAGGTAAATTTCAATTATGTGTTCTTTAGAATAACGAAAGATATTATGGATAAACAACTTCAGGTATAGTTTTTGGCCCAACACTCCAGCACTGAAAATATACCAGCAGTTGTTAATTCATACTATCTTATGTTATTCTAAGTGTCTCGACTTCTATATGCCTCTAAGAGAACGTGGTTTTTAGATGATCACCAAGTTTTAGATTAAATTATGACTGTACAGATTGAAAATCAGACGAAAACACTGTTTTATATGCAAGCACTCCAAGTGCCAAAGATTGATTGATTTAGGTTTTTACAACACCCTGAAAGTAATTTCACTCACATTTAGTGCCAGCCCAATTGGGGAAGGCAACCACCCTAAACATTACTGATAACACAGGTCATTTATAAGGCTTCCTGATGCCCCTTAGCTCAGACAGTACAGGGGCATAATTTCCCAGAAAACTTTACACCTTTCTTGCATGGCTATTAATGTTACTTTTTATATGCTAGGTATTGGAGTAAGATGTCATACTTCAGGCTATTTCACTCCTATAATGACTGTCCTCTTCTCACATCAGACTCAAGCAACAAAACAACTCTTTTAAAAGTATAAAAGACGAGAACAAAAATCTTACATTTGTTGCTCATTTTAACTCTTGTATGATTAACATAAACTTGGCCCTGTTTGTTTGTTTGACTGGGTTTCAAGTCACACTTAAGGTTATTTCACTCATACAACGACAAGTTAGCAGAGTGGGTGAAGAAAACCACTCGACGTCACTGGCATCATACCAGATAGTGCACTTACAGGACGCCACAACAAATTGGCATCCTGATGCCTGTAGAACTGGAAGCACCCTGGCACAGGCGCCCGACGACCGCCATCAACAACCGAAATCTATCGAAAATTTAATACATGTGACCCAATAACGTGTTTAATTCTTACATATAGTGTATATATAGTAAAAAAAAATCCAATTGAACCCAGGAACATACAAAATAATGGAAGTGTAAAATGTAAGCAAGAGTAAGCTCCCTTTGAGCATTTGGTGTGGAGCCTCTATTTCCGTCATTAAATAATGATCACTACATTGTGAAATATATTTGACCAGACAAACAAAAAAAATTGGCAAAATATTGGATATGTCTACTGGATTAACTAAGCAAGAGGATATTTATAATACCAGATATTTTGCAATGATTATCAAACTTGCGCGGTCTTATTTATAAGTTATAAACTAACAGAGTAACAAAAATAGTTTAAAACACTTTTTAAAAAAACAATAATAAAAAAAATGGTTTACTCCAATTGAGGGCTTTTTGTCATTGTTACAAAAATGGCCCTGCATGCATATTGCTTCTTTTTAACAGTGTCATATGATACACATTTATTTCAAGCTAAATAATTTTATGTTCAGCACAGCATATGGTTTATACATTATACACACTGATGGGCATGTGAGGCAGCAATGCAAGCACATGCAAATATATACACAAACTGTCCAAAATGGTGTCACAGTGATAGCAGAGTTTATTCTCTTGGCCTGACATCATCCTTGTCTGTAATGCACTGGCCTGGTTGTAGATTGAGTGGAATACAGGAGGTCTCCCCAAACTCCATATGGTATACAGTGGCAGAATTTCCTCTGCCACGATGTAGAGATCCTTATATGGCTGCCCAGTGGGAATTGTCTCCTTGGTGAGTGAAAAGGCTTGTATAAAAATTAAAACCTGCAACACATAAGAAAAAAATAATTAAAAATGGTTGCTTCAATAAGCAAGACAGGTGCATCCCTGCAAAATTGTTTACCTTAAATTTACTTGTTTGTTTGATTGATTGGGTTTTACGCCGTACTTGAGGTTATTTCACTCATATGATGGCATGCCAGCTGTAATTGTTTGTGGAAACCACCCGTAACAACGCTGGCAAGACAGAATGCGTCACGATACATTTAGAGAACAACAAAATGAACAGGACAACAGGTCCGCTTCCAGATGAACCTACATGTAAGCTCACAGAGCATCTCTGATTTCTTTGTGCTTTAATGTATTGATTGAAGTTTTACACTGTACTTTGGATATTTTGACCACTCAGGTGACCGTATGCAGCAAGGTAACCATAGTATTAGCCAGGAATGCAAAAGATGGTGTCTCAAATCACTATTTTCACAAAATCTGGGTGTCTCATTTGAGATTTTCCCTATCTTTCCCATGTTAAATTTGATTGAAACAGGGTGTCTCAAATGGCATCTAGGGTGTCTCAAAGACACCGAGACACCCCTCTGGCTATCACTATGATGCTAACCCCAATGTATGAAGAACAAAAAAAGCCTAAACAACACTGACAAAATGCAGGATACTTAAACAAATGGGCTTCAAGATGCCTGCCTCATACAAGTAGGTCAGAGTACCAGGGAACAGGAAACACATGTATGCCAACCATGGGCTTCAAGATGCCTGCCTCATACAAGTAGGTCAGAGTACCAGGGAACAGGAAACACATGTATGCCAACCTTAGCAAACCAACAGAAAAGACTTAATTGTTCATTACATGTAGTTCCATTGATAATTAAAAATGCATTACACGTCATACAGTACTATAAGTGCTTCACTGCTTCTGCTTTACAGTGTCCCTGTCAGACACACATGTAGCTGGATTGATGCGATACTTAGGTTTCTGCTTTACCGTGTCCCTGTCAGACATACATGTAGCTGGATTGATGCGATACTTAGGTTATCTCACTATGACAGTGTGCCAGGCAAATGAGGGAAGCAAATCACCCTAAATGACACTACCCCCCCCCCCCCCTAAAGAGGAACAAAAGTTACAAATAATGCTCCTACTACATGTTACTATTGTACACCAGTAAGATAACTATGCTCCACTGCAGTCCATATGCATACATGTTATTAACACTGAAGTTGTTTAATCAATGGGACATAGAAACTCTATTGTATTAAGAAGATGATGAGTCATGGCTGCCAGTCAAATAAACAGATTTATTGCCCTGTGTTATCACAAAACCTGTATTGATTGGCTGGGATGGTGATTGAGTTAACCTATTGAACTGATTGTAGCCTCTACTGTCAATTATAACCCCACTATGCAGATAAATACAATATCATCAGAGCTACATGTAAGGTGGCCAGGCCGAATTTAGGCAGCATCCATCAAGGGAAATTTAATTAATTCCGAGATTATACATGTTACTGCACAGAAAATTAAGATTCTGGCTTTCAAGGGAAATTTTAATGCCACCACAACTTCACTCTCCTTGCAATACATAGATTTGATTTATAATGAATACAGAGACAAGAGCCTCCCTCACACGACACTATTCTAAACAAAACTCATAACCTAAAGTGTATATTTATTAATATAAAATACACTTTTGTTATAAGATTCTATGGTCAGCCTCACTGTTCACTTGTTTATTTTATTATATCACTAATGTGACAACTTCTATCTCCGCAGCCACAGAAAATTTGTACCTCAGAAAGACGTGTTTGTTTGGTTGGGGTTAACACCATACTTAAGGCTACATCACTCATATGATGGGGTGCCATCTTGATAAATGAAACCACCCTAAATTAGTGTAAGTTGACGCTGGCATCACAGAAGACACCAAAATATATTAACAGGATGAAAAACAGGACACAAAAGCAAATCCGCTTCTGGATGCCCTTTAGATGAGAGAGCACCAGGGCACTACCACTCAGCCACCTGTCCCTTAGATCAGAGAGCACCAGGGCACAGGTGGCTACCACACAACCACCTGCCCCTTAGATCAGAAAGCACCAGGGCACAGGGGGCTACCACACAACCACCTGCCAGGTCAACAAGTGCGTACAATGAAGGGGAGTCGGAATAGTGTTAGTCAGAAGGGGTGTCTCGGTGTCTTTGAGACGCCCAAAAGCCATTTGAGACACCCTACTTCAATCAAATTTAACATGGGAAAGATAGGGAAAATATCAAATGAGACAGACACCCTGTTTCTGTGAAAATAGTGATTTGAGACACCCTCTTTTTGATTTCTGGCTAATACTATGTAATGTAAGCTCAAAAAATTATTAGGACAACTAACATTACGCTTCCCAAATTAGTGGCTAATTGATCATTTTAACAAGTTCATAAAATTAAAACAGTTCAGTTGAAAAAAAAAGTATCCCATGAGTACAAGAACTTAGGTTTGTTTGATTGGTGTTTAATGTTGTACTCAAGAGTATTTCACCAATGTGACGACTTTGTGTTGCCGCCTTTACCGGTGTATGGAAGAAAACTTAGAAGAAACCTTGTAAAGACCACCCTGCTAACTCCGCAACCACCAGAAAACTTCCATTTTATACCTTACGTCCACAGATGTGTTTGAACACAAGAATTTAGGGAAGGGATTCTTTATCGTTGACATCCTCATTTCAATATTCTGGCAGAATTTTTAACTTTCAGTTTTTTTTTCTTTTTTTTTTATTAGTTTTAAATTTTAAATAAAATTACAATTCTTGGGTTGGAATTAATGATAATTAAGCCTCTAACTTTTACTTGAGAAAAAATATCTGTAACTCTTGTGATCTGTAACTCTTGTGATAACACAAAATACACAATTTTTGTGAATGTACATGCATGCATAGTGTTAGCCAGAGGGGTGTCTCGGTGTCTTTGAGACACCCTGGAATCCATTTGAGACACCCTAATTCAGTCAAATTTAACATGGGAAAGATACGAAAAATGTCAAATGAGACACCCCGTTTCTTTGAAAATAGTGATTTGAGACACCCTGTTTTTGATTTCTGGCTAACACTATGCATGCATGTGACTTTAACTGAGTCAGTTAGTGTCAATGTTCGTCTTATAGAATATTATAAATACTTGTCTTTGTAAGGTTTTTAGCAATATTAGTGATTAATACTATAGGGAGTTAGCTTTCTTATAGACAGGGCCAGATTTCAGGAAACAGGAGAGAGGACAAATACGACCTGGCCAGGAAGTCAGATTAATAAACGCTACACGATTTTACACACTAGGATACAGACCACTTCAACAGAGCACGGAATAGATGAGAATAGAGCTTATTACATGATGCTCTATAATGCGGATATATGCAGTCAGCTATATATTTCATTAAATTAATAGTAATAGCAGTGTGGAATATACTGTTGGTACATTTGTTTGATTGGGTTGCACCTAAGATTATTTCCCTCATAAGAAATGGAGGAATGCCAGCCCAACGGATGGCGGTAACCATCCTCAACAACACTGGCAAAACAGAAGACACCACAGAACATTTAGTTACAGGACACGACAACAAGCCGGCTTCGTGATGTCCCTTAACTCTGAATGCACCAGGGCACAGCCGGTTCCCTCCCAACCACCAACAAAATATAAGCTAGAAATCAGACTTGAATGGTGATAAATCTTAGGACTGATAAAAGGGGACATTTTACTATACTAGTCCATTCATGTCCATTGATAAGTAGATAAAAGAAGTTTATACCTACATGTATAAGTTATATACATACAAAACATGATTATTATTCAAGTCAGAGACTGTTGACCTTCAACACTGTTTAGACACACTGGGTGAAAGATACTTGACATATTGGCTAGAGAAAGCCTCTGCTGTTAAACCTAAGGCACATTTAATAATACTTCTATCTCTGACTTCAGTGTGAACTTTCATTTTAAACACTCAATAATACTAGTTATGACATTTGTCAGAGGGTACATACGAAGTATTTACATGGTCAGTTTGGAAATATTATTTTAGCAATCTGACCATGTAAATACTTCGTATGTAACCTCCGACAAACGTCTTAACTATTTTATTACCCTGACGAGGCATTGCGTTTGCAAATATTTTGAAAAAATCTGTATCGTCAGTCGATTTAGCAGCAAATGAACTGATTGACTTTTGCTGTGTCCTGACCTAATACAAATGACCTAATTGTGAAGCGTGTACAACGTGACATCATGTGCATAAGACTGTTTCCAAAGTGCATATATTCTTTATGTTATTCTATGTGACGTCATTGGTAGATGGTTAGATGCGTCTATTCTTTAAGCCATTTTACGTGATGAAATTGGTAGATTGTCATTCTATGCGCGTTCATTGGCAGATTGCCAAGTTTGTATTAGGTGCCTGTAGTAACCTAATACGAAATACCCGAAATGGGGATAGCAATTGACCAATCGGATTGCAAACAAATTACTCTGAGGGGTAATAGTGTTTGATACAATTCAATGTACCGGTATTTCAATCTCAGATGGTACATATTTAAAAATGCTTACACGGCTCCAATAATGAGTGTAAAATGTATTTATTTTCTTAATCTTTTTAATGCTGAGCTTATTTCCCTACAATTATGGTGTTTAAGCTCGCTAGGTTTGTTTGTTTGTTTGGGGTTTTACGCCATACTCAAAGCTATCTCACTGAAATGGCAGAGTGCCAGCCCAATTTGTGAAGAATACCACGCTAAAAAAAGTCAGCAACACAGAAGTACATTTACATGACACCATAGTGTTTGAGACACCCAGAAATCCATTTGAGACACCCTATTTTAGTCAAAATTAACATGGGAAAGATGGGGAAAATGTCAAATGAGACACCCTGTTTCTCTGAAAATAGTCATTTGAGACACCCTGTATTTGATTTCTGGCTAACACTATGCATGACACCAGTGCACATCAAATCAGCTTCCTGCATGATGCCCCTTAGCTCAGAGAACACCAGGGAGGTTCCTGTCAGACCACCTGTGTTTCTGGAAAGAACCTTCGACTTTGTTGCCAACACACATTGAATAGGCTACATCACACAGACTGGACGTTTAAACACTTGGGCTTCAATAGAATGTCCCTTAAAATAGCTCAGAGAGCTCCAGGTCACAGGAAGTGCCTGTCAAGCACCCTCAATTCCCATGTCAGACATTTTTTCAAATTTAAAAAAAAAAATTATACGAATTATATAATTTACATTTACAATTATTCTTGATTCTTGAATTTTTGTTTATAAGAGTGCAATGGTTGGTTAATCACAAGTTTAACAAGAAATGTTTCCTTATTGTGGAAAAAGATGTAAATTCTGTCCATGTGAATCAGAATTCTTCGGGGAAAGTGCTGACCAGGATGTAGCTTAGCAAAGTTGATTTTGCCAGATAAATGTAAATGTTTGTGTCGTTTCCTTTTTTTATCCTGTATATCAGGAAACAGCTGATAGAGGAGAGAAGGTTTAAAGCTGAAATACAGGTCAAATGATGTCATGCATGTAGACTGGATGAAGAACAGGCTAACATACGAAAAATGCAGCCAATATTTATTTGTATCAATTTGAGTAGTGTTTTGAGTTGCACTGAAGATTGTTAAACATACACGACAGTGGTGCCGGCCCGTGCCGCTGCAAAATGTGCAGGAGAGCAAACAAGTAACAACATGGGAGCTCCTACTGTATGTCATTGACAACCAACATGCTATATTCAAAAATGTAATTAAGGTTTTAGAGGGTGGACTGCCCCCAGGCTGTATACAGCATTATGTTTCCAGCTTACAGTAATAGGGGATAGATTGGGGTTTTACGCTGTACCTTACTACCTTATTTTACTTATAAGGCGACACGCCAGCCAATCATTGATGGAAAACAGTTGAGTTGAACCTACATGTAAGCGATGCCAGCCACACACAAGATGCCACTATTCATTTACAGGACAAAAATAGGACCCCACAAGGTGTATTTCATTAACGGGAGTCACCCCATTGTTGTAATGGCATCAAAACTGTATTGCTTTGATTGTTATTTCATACATGTAGGTCATACATGTATTTCATTTGTATTTCAATGACAGGACCGCAGCGTCTAACTCTTTATAATAGGTGGACGAAGCAACACAAAGAAATGACCACGACTTATCCAAACCTGTTAACTTTCCACTTTTAAACATTTAAACATTTCAGGGGAAGGTATATTAGTTGCTACATGTACATGTTACTGTATCAAATAGTCCAGGGATCCAAATTTGCATGCAGTTGAGGACATTATTTTGTGGTTAAAATTGAGAATGCTGCTCAATTTCCACCAAAAATGTTACTGTTAGAAATAAACAGTTAGAACAACTTATACAAAACTTGTATACTATCCAAACACATATTTGAAACATTTTAAAGTCTGAAGACTGTCTCATGTATACAAATGTCAGCTACAAAAACTATGTAGGTCTGAGACGAGTATGTGACACATTTTAAAAGCTGCTGTACATGTAACTTGTTTTCAGTGCTCAATATAGATTTCTAGCAGGAGAAAATAGATTTAAAACTTAAAAACACAATGAACTTTTACAGACAGTTTAATTTTCAAGGTACTGATCTCCTGTTTAATAAAGCTGTTCAAAGTCCTGTCAAAAATTATGTGTGGTTAAGAATTTAACATGTTATATAAATGTTTGTTTGTTGTTGAATGGGGGTTTAAGCCGTACTAAAGGTTAGTCCACTAAAACAACAGAGTGCCAGCACAATCCGTGGAGAATACCACCATAATTATGATGGCAACACAGAAGACACCACTATACATTTACAGGACAAAGAACACGACACCACAACAAATCTGAAATCCTCTTCCTGATACCCTTAGTTCAGAGAACACGAGGGTACTAGAAGCTTCAGCTACATGTAATACACCCACAAGTTTTACAAATCTAACTTTTACTTTGTTATTGGGTACTGGTATATGCTTTGTTTACTTTATTTGAATGGATGATTTTAAAATTATAACAAGGGCTTGCTACACATGTGTCAAATGTATATTAGTGATGCCAATGAATATAGCTTGGTGTGTTTGGTAGATTGTTTGTTTGATTGGTCTTTAACCTCCTACTCAAGAGTATTTCACCTATATGACGACTTTGCGTTGACGGTGTATGGTGGAAAACTGGGAAGAAACCTCGTAAAAACCACCCTGCGAACTATGCAGCAACCAAAAAACTTCCCTTATATATTATGTCAAGAGTAATCACACTGGCACAGGGATATCGACTAATTAAAGTCGATAAATTATCTCATGTTCTAGATCAATTCTCAGAGACAAGTTTCTAGAAAGACCTGAATCTCTTCCCTTAAAATATACATGTAAATGTACCAATGGTCCACAGGGGGGGGGGGACTGTGTTTAGTAGAAGCTGAGAGAAAACATCATATATCACAGTGACACCCAGCAGTCTATGGGCCCAGCCTCCCCTTTGGCAACATCCCTAAGATTGGAGGACTGACTCTAACATACAGTATCAATCAGAATGGTACATTGAACAGGGCTAAGCTGACCAGTTACAGCTTTACTGAATGAATCAAGGCACCACACATCTGGATGAACACAAAATCATAAAGTTCTCTCCAAATTCTACATAAGACACAATATTTATAAAAATCTTTTTCAAAAGACAGGATTTCCCTGGAACTACTAAAAGTTATGACGTTTGTTTGAGGGTACATACGAAGAATTAACACGGTCAGTTTGGTAATATCAGTCGAAAACCGGGAAGAACCCTCCTAAAAAATCACCCCTCGAACTCTGCACCCACCGGAAAACCTTCCTTATATACATGTACCTATGGTCAACAGGGGGGATCGAACCTATTCCGTGTACAGTGACGGGGGTTACGTAGTCCAACGCTCAACCACGGAGCGGCCCCTCAATCATGGTTTTAGTTATATTTATACCAACCCAGTATTATAATTGTATTTATATTAATAAACGAAACAAATTTGGCCACAAAATAAAAATTATAATACGTACAATAACAAACATCCAGAAATTAAAATATGCACAACCACTCAATATAGAGCAGTAGATTTTGATCAGCAAAAAATAATTAAAATTTATAATTAATTTATAATTCATTATCTCATAAAATCAAGATGTGAAAGTTGATTACTTCCTTGTTTATTGTCCAGAGGATAAGCATTGTACTTTTACAAAGCTTATTTCACTCAAATTAACTACATGTACTGTACATGTATGATGTGATAGTCAAATGGAGTAAGGTTTGTTTGTGTGATTGGGGGCATAGTGTTAGCCAGAGGGGTGTCTCGGTGTCTTTGAGACACCCTGGAATCTATTTGAGACACCCTAATTCAGTCAA
>JAVFBZ010176803.1:0-15820 GCA_032466195.1 Katharina tunicata | reverse complement strand
ATATCCAAAAGTTGAAAATCCATCTCAGTCGTCATGTCTTTGTAATTTACCCAGCTTCTAAATGCCACTCAAACAAGGTTATACTTTTAGTTTACAAGTAAATGTGATACTTTCAGTTTACAAATAAATGTGATACTTTCAGTTTACAAGTAAATGTTCCGTTTACAAGTTGATTTTTATGATGGTTCTTTTATGTCAAGATTCTCTAATTATTTGGCGGGAAGTTGGGTGGGAGCCTTCTCTCAGCTAAGGGGCTTCTACGTTGCCAGCATCATTTAGGGTGGTTTTACCAATTGGGCTTGTACACTAGACGTATGAGTGAAATACCCTTAAGTACAACCAAAACCCCAATCAATCAACCAATCTTATTGTTTGCCTCACAAACTCACACAAAAAAAAAACCTTAGTCTGAGATGGCTAGTTTTCGTAATTGTTAAAATTTGTCTTTCCAAAGATATATAAAATCCCGGTGGAGGCAAGCAAAATTTTCTTTCTCTACATTTATACAAAAATATATATATAAAGTTCTTATTTAAATATTGTTGTTACGCTCAGGGTTTTGTAATGTTCAATAAGTTTGTTTGTCTTCAGCCCTAAACATGGTCGACCAATAGCCAGTGTAAAGCCTATTATGTCGACACCTGTGCCAATTCAGAGTCGCCCAGGTAATAATAACCTGGCCATTCAGCAGCTAGTAAGACCAGGGGTGTCTGTACATCAGGTCATCACCACCACAGGTAACCTGTTTCTTTCTTCTTTATTTGTAAAATAACCCTTTGGCTAAGGGCAGTATGTTTCCGGATTATATTTATGCTGTCATACTTAGTTAGTACTGCAGGGACATTATCTTTCCTAAAGCAAAAACACTACACATTCTATGGTTGTATTAAGAATATAGCTCCGCCATATAGGTGAAATACCCTTGAGCATGGCGTTGAAACACCAATAAATCATTATTTAAATATGTTATTATGTACATGTAGCATGCTTACTTAAATATTTTTTGTAAAGTTCTGGCTGTCGACTTCAGAGAATGAGATTAATTAGCCTTCAATGGTTTTATCCAAGACAACCATTTGTGTTTCTTATTACTAGCAGTGTATCTTTCTAATATAAGTAAATGTAAGTATCCCAGAGTATGTTTGTTCTATTGAAACTGTCCTTGTTTTAATATCACTTGTATTTTGCTAATTCAGGTAACACCAAGACTTATTTATTCACAATCAAGAATAAAGTGATTTTCATCTTTTTCTTCATTTGTTTTTTTTTTATTTACAGATATTGTTCTGCCTGGTGCCAGTACAGCGACAAATGCTCGGCCTGTTAACAGGATATCTGCTGGACAGAATGTACTTGTTATTAAAACGACAAAGGGTGTTTATATACGTACTGGAGACGGGAAGATCTTCGCAGTTAGATCCCGAACAGATCAAACTGCTATTGAGAACAATAGCACCACACAAAGTATCACTACACAAAGTATGACTACGAGCACAACAACAACAAGTTAGTAGCATTTTGTTTTCATGAATGGTTGGCGTGGAGCTTCCTGTTGCCTGGTGCTCTCTAAGCTTAGGAGCTTTAGGAAGCTGATTTGTTGAGGTACCCTGTTTTGCGTTCTGTAAATGTCGTGTGCTTTGTTTGTTGCCGACGTCATTATAGATTGATCCTTAACTCCCTGGACTGACATGCCAAGTCTTCAAAAACTGTTGAGTGGGTGGTTGAGTGGGAGCCTAATGTGCCCTGGTGCTCTCTGAGCTAAGGGGCACAGGATGCCGATTTGTTGTGGTGTCCTGTTTTGTTAATGTTATGTAAATGTTTTGTTTATCTTGCATGTTGCCAGCGTCGTTTACAAATGGGCTGGCAGGCCATCCTATAAGTGAAATAGCCTTGAGTACGGCTTGAAACCCCAATCAATATAACAAAAAATCTTAAACTATAGATTCAACTTGAAAAGATCTGTTGTTCAACTGCGTAAGCTGGTGGGTAGCGAGAGCTTCCTGAGCCAAAAAGTGAGATTGCTCCCAAGAAATGTTTCACCTGAATGTAGCTTGTGCCTGTTATGTATTAGGAATCAAGAGTTAATGTAGTCCAACAGTTACTATGCCACTTGGGATGTTTTGTATTACAGGGGAAAGCTATGCCAGTCAAGGATGCTTTTCTTCACATTGTCATATGGGTAAAATAACTGTTCACTTTTAAAAAACAATGATAGATGCCCATGGAGGAATGGTGATTAATGATATAATTCTTTGATTTGCATTGTTTACAGACAGCATGGCTGGAAATGTAAACCCCCTGGTGGGCATGGCGAAACAAGTGGAGAGAACTCTTCAAGGCCAAGGAGAGCATTTAATGGGGAAGAAATCTGACTTATTAGCAAAAGTTTATGCACAAACAAGCTCTGTGAACAGTTTATTGAAGAAAAAAATGTTCGAGCCAAATTCATCAAAGGCGGTTACGACGATCATGCCTTCGAAAACAGTGACATCTGTGATGCCGTTAAAAGTTGTAACATCTAGTAAATCATCCAAATCTGTCACTTCAATTTTGCCCTCAAAAATTGTAAATACTGTGCAGAAGGACGGGAATACAACTGGTGCTCCAAAGACTTTGATCTCTGTGAAACCTGTAACCAATGAAACTGTTATCCTGAGAAAAGTAGCCCCAGGTGAAAATGTGGTACGGATCAAACCCATTTCCGACAGTGTTGGCTCTGGGAAATCAGTGAATAGTGAGTCTGAACAAGAGAAACATATGATAGCCTTATCTAAAATCCAGGGTGAATTTTCTGGTATTTCTGACGATTCCATGTTAGACTTTTCAGAGGGTTCTGACACCCGTGACTCAGATATGTCAAGCTTGATGTCTAATTCACAACTTTCTAATACAGAGACTACCAAGTTTATACCTCAGCAGACCCTTCTAGCAAGGGAAGCAAGTCAACCACCCTCTGGATCAATAAATTCCTTGTTTGGTTTCTCATCACAACCACAACATTCATCTTTACCCAAGAGTGCTATGCCATTCGCCACCACACATACAGCATCTGCTAACAGCACACCACCATGGCAAGCTATGGACAACCAGGTGAATAGTTCAATTAGAGCTGGAACACAATCTGCAAACTTTAGGACTGCTGTAGCTTCAAATAGTTCAAAGTTAAACATTTCACCAATTACCACCGATAACCCTAATGGGACTTCTTCCGTCCTCCCAAGAAAGAAGACTAATTCAAGGGAGGTTACTCCTCCTGATAGTTTGGACGATGACAGTCTCCTGGATATGTTTGATGATGATGATTTTTCATCAGGTTCTGAGGATTTCGCTGATAGTTTATCTGGCCCCACTATGCCCCCCGTCCCTGGGCAGACAAAGAATGCAAGTTCAACTGGACAATTCCAACCTCATGGTTCTAATTCTAGTGGAATCGACAATCAATCTACCATACCTATGGTTAACAATTCCTGGCCTGTCAAGCCATTTTCTGGCAGTATTTCTAATATACAACCTAACAGTGCAAATGGTAGTAATTCAGAAAGCAATGGGTTTAATCAACATAAACATCAACCAGCACCCAGCTCCAGTGTTAATCCAATGAACAACTATCCTCTGAACAACTGGTCGTCAGGCCTACAGAACAACCCTAATGCCTCCATGGAAAGTCAAATGATGGATTCAAATCCAAGAGCTTCCGTGGACACTGACAAAGTTATGCGTGTACCGCCTCAAAGACAAGAAAGTGATTTTCTAAGTCAAGACAATCAAGATTCTCAGTCAAGTCGCCAAGATCTGAATGTCAGTACTTATAACAGCTCTAAGTTTGCACCAGTCCCAATGTACACTCCTGGTACATACCCATCAATGAGCTCAACCATGCCGTACAACAACATGCCCCCATCTTCCTCCATGATTCCCAATCAACCTGACTACTTTGGTTACCAACCCCTCTCTGGTTACCCTTTGGGTCATGGGTATGGACAGTACCCCTCTTATCACAGCTATAACCCATATTTCTACCCTCCAGCTATGGGCATGCCACATCCTCATATGAACCTCCCTAGCCAGGGTTATCCCCCCTTTGCACGATCTCAGCCTGTGGCACATCAATCTGTTAACATGGACACATTGTCAAGTGATGGTGTAATGACTCACTCAATGTACCCACCACCTGGTGACTTAGCTAACATGTTACCTCCCTCTAGCTCACACCATCACCGGCCCTCGCCCACTAACTTCCCTGTGTCACAGAATAACTCCATGTAACTAGGACATAAATTAATCAAGGAGTCTGTCCTCAAATTAACTAAAACAACCATCTTCTTTAAAGTGTGTAAGAGTCACATTCGTATCTTGGTTGATTTTCATAAACTTAAGTTAATTCGCTGGAAGGGAATATTTAAGAGTTATCAAGTATATGCCGTAGAAACGCCAATCAGACATGTCAAATAGGTAAGTTGTTAAGCGATTTTGTTGAAAATATGAATTGTATTGTTCATGGCAATCGCGACTGTGAAAATGAAACCAACTGACCTGACTTTTCTAGGGGGAGTTATAACCCGACCGGCAGACCACTCACTCCACAAGAAAAAGACTATCTGCGATACCTTCACAACAACCAGTCAATAACTGACATAATACTCTGCTTATGGGTTTCTAACTAACCAAGGCCAAGAAGCCGTATAAATAGTGATTGAAATGATAACAATGCATCGAACTATCTCAATAGTTCTTTGCCACATTATGGACTATATGATTAATTTATTTGCCTATCAATAGTCTATCGCTAACTAGTGCAATAGATGTTCCAAAAATTAAAAGCTATCATGATACCCTAAATCCTCAACAAATTCGAACTCAAGGGCACAAGGTTCAAGTAATTTATTGAATGTATAAATTTGATTTTGGAACTAAAGCTTATATTTTTCTGGTAGTTTGAAGCCTGAACTTAATTAATTTGTCAAGATTGTGTTTCTACATTCGTTGGCCTTTGCATAACATGCAGCTTTGTTGGTTGGTAAAGGGGTCGAATTTGTTGAGGATTTAGGGTAGTTGATCCAAATATCGAAAATGTCAATAGTAAGTGGCTATCCATAGAAACAATTAAAGTACATTATAGGAGGTCATTTTCTTTTACAATGTTATCTTTAGTTTAAATATGGTCAAGTTAAACATTGTTTCAACAATTCATTTTAGTTGTATTTTAATTGAACAAGGTTGTCTGTAATTCATTTACTCAAGGTTGCTGTAATTAAGTAGCTATAACGATACTTTCACAATAGTATACTAACCATCAGAATATTGGTTTCACATATCGCAATAGTTGTTTTAACTATCAGAATACTATTGCAATAGTCAAATCTGCTCCAATGATCACCCCTAGCCCTGGAGCATTTCATTGTGGCATTTTATGTCCTTTGGTTTTGTTTGTTACCAGTTATATAAACTTGAGGCTAGGCTATAATACACGGAACCTTACTTAATGTTTGCTTTATTTATTGTTTTGTATGTTAAAATTCTCAATAGTTCTTTTTTTAACCAAACCAACACAAGTAAATGTGCTCATTTGCCATAACAATATATTATTCAGATGTATTTTAAATGTTCGGTAATGACACCTTTCTTTGTACATGAATATGCCTTTATTTGTTTAGATTACGATATCATCTTATGAATTGACTGCCTTTAATTTATTTGTTTGTGAAAATGCTTTTTAAATTTTATTTACTATTGTTGGAATATTATTAGGGAATTGTGCCATGTTTGTGTTGTTAATATTTTAACTAAATGTTTTTTAGTGTTTTAATCTACCATTGTGTCTTCTTTTTATACATAAAAGAGAATTTGCTTATTGAAAAGATCCAGTGTAGAGGCAGACAATATTATGTTTCAGAATGTTTTTCTTCGGTGTACAGTTTGCCAGACATGTTAGGGTGGCTTCTTCCACCGATTGGGCTGGCAGTCTGTCATATTAGTGAAATAGCCTTCACTATAAATAGTGTAACGCCCCAAGGTTCGGTGTGATTGTCTCTTAATTTAGTAGCAATCTTTGTCCAGGACTGTTCCGCAAAGTATTTTATGTCCACCGGTTCATTTGAAGGAATAGCCTGGAAGATCACCCTTTCACACCAACAAGTGTGATAATAACAAGTACCGTTATGTTAGTGAAATACACTGTGACTGTATGGGAGCCTTCATATACTCGCAGATTATATCAAATTTGCATCAATCAAACAATCAAGTATTTAAACTGGGTAAAGCTGGTGTGTATTTAACTAAGTTAAAGCTTGATAGAATACGCTGATAATCTCATTTTTAGCATTTGAATAAAAGTAAGTTTCTCTAATCTGTTCAGTTTAGGTTTAAAATGAAAGTCAAGTTATCTAGTCTGTTCAGTTTAGGTTTAAAATGAAAGTAAGGTTCTCTAATCTGTTCAGTTTAGGTTTTAAATGACAGTCAAGTTCTCTAGTCTGTTCAGTTAAGGCTTGAATGAAAGTAAGGTTCTCTATTCACTTTATTGTGTGTAGTTCTATGGAAAGTTTGCAATGAAATACGTAGTCTTGTACATGTACTGTTGATTAAGTCATTGTATAAAGAACTTTTCCGTGTTGGAAATTTTTCATGTCATTTAATGATCTGTTTTAATACAGAAGTTTTCAATTGTACTGTTTTAAAATAAATTGTCTACATGAAATTCAGCTATTTTATTTGTTGAATAGCGAGTGCTTTTTGAGTGCAATCATATACATATGTTTACAGGTTATAGCCCACATGGATATACAAGTTATAGCCCACATCAATTTTCAGGTTATAAGCCCACATGGATCTACATATTGTGAGGTTCATGGACATTATAAAGCAGTGAGCAGCTTTAATTTTGTGTTATTATTATTAGTTATATTCTGGTGTAGAATTGACAAGCTATATGTACATGTTTTAACAGGTAGATGACAAAAAATAAATAAATTCCTTTTGAATGTTTGTTTAGTTCTTTCTAAATACCACACCATGGACTACTGTAAATCGCTACCAGAGGGTTGTATCTGGATTAATCATTACCTCAATGTTGTAAAAGTTGCCACCTATTCTGTTTGTCCTATAACATGGTTCTCACTATTATATAGTTTATACATGAATATCATTGTCAAAAAATTGTGTACAGAAATGTTGACAGCTTATTTATTGCACTCTTTATGCATTCATAGTTTTCACATACGCTCATTTACTCAGAAATTATCTGGTTTTTAAAATCTGTTATACTTAATTATCTATAATCTGTTTAGTATTAAAAAACAGTGTCGATATTGTAAAAAAAAATCTGTTTAAGTATCATTATCATTATTAAATGAACAGAAACTTATTTGGATTTGCATTACTCTTAAGGTGTAAAATTTAATCATATTATATAAAATGATGAGTTACCTGGTATTGTGTGGTTTACTCAAGCATAAAATTTGCTTTGTGTGCACTACCTTTCTCTTGCGTATTTAACTGTTATGGCTACTTTGCATCACTGGAGTTTGGTCGAAAACCACCTCACAATCTCCAGGCACGTGGCCTCAAGCTGAAAAGCACTTGTGAACAAATTTGAGGTTTGTTTTCCTTGCCTTCCCGTTATGCATTTGACAAGCTGGATTTCTCTTGGTTCAATATTGGTTGGTAGCTTCCTGTGCCCAGCTGCTTTGTTTGATTGGGGTTTTATGCCGTACTTAAGGTTATTTCATTTATATGATGGCGTACCAACTTAATCAGCAAGGTAAACCTAAAAAATGATGCTGATAGCATAGAAGACGTCCCAATACACTTACCAGCTTACAGAACAAAAAACAGAATGTCACAACAAATCAGCCTTCTGGTGCTTTGAGCTAAGGGGTATCGGGAAGCTCCGACCCAACCACCCAGAGCTGCTCTTTGAGCTTAGTCATATTGGCATGAGAAGGCTGATTTTTGTCCTGTAAATGTAACTTGGTCTTCTGTGTTGCCAGGTGGGAGCTTGATTTACCCAGATGCTCTGAGGTTAGCAGATTGGTTGAAGTCCTGTTTTTTGTCCAGTATATATATATTGTAGGTTAGTGTTTTCTTTCACTAATTGGGCTAGCCCGCCATCATATGAGTGAAATAACCTTAAGTAGGACGTGAAACCACAAACAAACTGTGTTGCTAGTGTTCTTAAGAATTTCTGGCAAAGTCATGGAGTAAAAATAACCTGAACGTGTAAAACACCAACCAACCAATCTGGGTTGAATAAGAGTCTCCCATTCATCAAAAACACCTCCACAGATTATGAACTACCACAAACTTATCACCCTTTTTCGAGTTGACTTCGTTACCTAATAACTCTTCTTTACCCAACTATACATTTGGTAATTCACTTAATGCTGGATTTTTCTTAAGCTGCCTGAATGGAACACCACTTTTCTGACCTACACTATTTAATGCAGACCTTCAGTATAATGGGGGGGCAATCTTTCTGACCTAAACTATTAAATGTAATCCTGCATGGATAACTCTTCAACATGATGGGAGTTTACCTTACTGAACTACAATATTTAATGTTATCCTGGATAAGACCGTCACCATGATAGGAGGCAATGTTTCTCACCTACAATATTAAATGTAATCCTGGACGGATAGACCTTCAACATGATAGGAGGCAATCTTTCTGACCTAAACTATTAAATGTAATCCTGCATGGATAACTCAACATGATAGGAGGCAATGTTTCTCACCTACACTATTAAATGTAATCTGCATGGATAGACCTTCAACATGATGGGAGGCAATGTTTCTGACCTAAACTATAAAATGTAATCCTTCATGGAATCATGGGAAGACTTTCAACATGATAGGAGGCTATCTTTCTGACCTAAACTATTAAATGTAATCCTTCATGGATAGACCTTCAACATGATGGGCGGCTACCTTACTGAACAACACTATTTAATGTAATCCTGGATAAGACAGTCACCATGATAGCAGGCTATCTTTCTGACCTAAACTATTAAATGTAATCCTGCATGGATAACTCTTCAACATGATGGGAGGCTATCTTTCTGAACTACACAATTTATTGTAATCCTGGATAGGGCCTTCACCATGATAGGAGGCAATCTTTCTGACCTAAACGATTAAATGTAATCCTGCACTATAGAACAATTGCACGGAACCACCATGCTGAACTCAAAGTGAGGCGATCTGCTCTTTTGACGTGAGAGATGACGTGTCACATGCAGCGTCACAAAGGTTTTCTTCACCAATAATGCAAAAGCAATAACGCTACAATACATTGATTTGGACACAATGAGCATGTAGCCTCACGTAATTTCGCAGCGCCGCCCCTTCCGTGCAAAAGGTCTATTTGATGTAATCCTAGAGAAGACCTTTAACATGATGGGAGTCAATTTCTACCATGCACTATTTGATGTAATCCTAGACCAGACCTTCACCGTGATGGGAGGCATTCTTTCTGGCCTACACTATTAAATGTAATGTGTACATTTTATATTAAGCATGATTGGTAATGCTTTCTCAATTAAATCTTTTGAAACCAAAGGCAGACTTTCTGCTCTTCAAACATGATGACAAGGTCAGTTGAGGTTCTCTTGACAAATAAATATGTCACACAGTGCTAACTGCCCGATTAAATGTGTCATCTCACAATGCCTCATAAGGACGCTGCGCTTTGAGCATGGAATAGGTACGTTATACAATAAGAACATAATCTTAACTCAAGCCACGTGGCACAGTTCCATATCTAGCCACAACCTCTGTATCTAAAACACAACAAGGCATTAAGTTATATATCACTTTATTTCAGAAAAAAATGAGAATGACTGGATGCAATGATAAAAATTAAAGCTACATGATTAATAACAAGGAAAGGCTGAAGGGTTATATCAAGCCTAGCTGACAATAATTTTAATAAATCCTTAGAATGATCATCTTTAGATCAAAACCACATTGGTAACAAGGTGCTTCATACAAGAATATTACTTCAGTCATCACTAAAGCATACACTGAACTAAGTTAATATCAGACACCGGACCAAACTAATGGGGGGAAAAAGGCACAAAAAAAACACAAACGTTTATCAGTAAATAACGGAACAGAATGTACAGTACATCAAACGGTGTCTAACAGTTAATTGATCCATAAATAGCACAAGAAAAACTATGAGCAAGGAAGTCATGTTTGTACAGATAATATTTTTTGGCTTCACCATGACATCACCGATCAAACACTTTTAAACATGTTTGACTGAGAATTTGTCTGTTATTCCTTGATCATAGTTTATCTTCATCTACATGGCTTAATAATGCTTAACGGAATTACTGGCTTTAAACATGATAATAAGTGTTACATTGTTTGACTTAAGCGACTGTCTTTATTTGTATTTTCAGTATTAAGACACCGTTGTGGTCACGTTGACCCAAAAAGTGTTTTAAAATGATAAATACATGTATACCACTGCTGAGAAGAACAAACAGACACATTACATTGTTCTGTGAAAATAAATTGCGGACAACATCAAAAGATGTAATAGGGCAAATCTGAATATAATACCTTTATATCGAAAATTCTTGGGCTTAGAAATATAAGTTGAAGAGATACATGTATAATAAATGTTTGGAAGATAGCAACATAATTCCCCCATACATTGTTCACCCCCCGTCACTAGAGTTTTAAAGTTGATATCAGGAAAGCCTGAATTGTGAATACATGATTGAGTGATGACCTGGCAGATGAATGAGAGGTGTTCACAAGCCTCACTGTATGTTATCCTTCTTGCTCACCTATACAGAGCTAATTGGAGCTAGAATTTCCGCATTCCACTCGATAACAAGAAGGATGCACAATGAGCTATGCCAAAACTCCTGTCCAATCCAAATAAAAAAGTTTAAACACTTTCAAGTCAAAGATAAAATGCCCATTTGAAATGGCATTCTTAGAGATGATGTTAGTGTTACAGATCGGAAAATACATAGCCCATGGTGTGAATCTAAATGTATTGGTCAACTGCCTTCAATATATGAATAGAGCGTACAGAGTTGGCTGTTGAATGGGCATACAGGTAAATAACCAGAGCAGCACTGTCCATGGAAGAAAATACACTGTACCTCTTACCTTTTCTGTAAAAATTTGAAAAATTCAATCTCAACAGTTCAGAAATATGAGGTATTAATTTCTGATAAGACTATAAAAATAGTATGTGTCATGATAGAATCATATCATCCAAACGCTGGATGGGCAGCTCTATAAAGTGTATGTACAACAACAACGCAGGCATACAAAGAAAACCGTTTACAAACATGCATATAAAGAATGTCTAGCCTACAATTTGAATACAGTCATAAATATAAGAAAGACTGAATAGAAAGCAGGTAAAAGCTGGAATTGAGCAGAGGTGATAAATCAGGCTATTCCGAAACGCTCCCTCAAATTGGGGTCCATTTTAATTCCTATGAACAGCTCCATCTATATTAGAGTCTTGCCATCAAGGGAAGGTAACCAATCATTGATTTACCAGGGTTGAGAGTCCAGGGTTCATCTATCAATGATTTCCAATCCAATAATCTGGGTCAAATCATTTAATCAGACTTTTGTGTTTTTGTTTTGGAACAGTTCATCAAACAGATACTGCATACTAATCACTGGCTGAATGTTTACTGTCTTTCTTTGTTTCCTCACTAAAAGAGATAGAAAAGAATGAAAGCATTCAGTTCTAAAATTTGATTGGTATGTGTACACACTGTATTTAACATTTGACAAAAAAATCAACAAGCTAAAGCTTTAAGTATATTTAATTGAAATGTAAACCTTAATCCAAATAAAAAAACAAAAAAAAACTAATTATCCGTCCTGGTATCAAACATCAAATACCGTTTGCCCAGTTTATTTATATATTTATGCGCACATATAGTTCCTAGATTTTACTTTAAGCAAACTTTAAGTAGAGCTCAAGCATTCAGGGCGTTTCCTTTTATGTCGTTAACATTGTTTGTTTGATTGAGGTTTTACGCGGTACTCAAGGTTATTTCACTTATATGACGGCATGCCAGCCCAATCGGTGAAGGAAACCGCCGTCAACGATGCTGGCAAAATGCAATACAAGGCATTTACCTAACATTAACAAAACAGGACACCATAACAAATCGGCATCCTGTGTACATTAGCTCAGAGAGCACCAGGGCAAAAGAGGCTCCCACCAAACCACCCGCTCCATCCGAATGAGCAAAGGAAACCACCTTCAATGGCAACAAACATTTAAACAAATCGGCTTCCTGTTGCCCCTAGACTCAAAGAGCACCAACATACAGGAAACTCCATGATTGGTGTTTAACGCCATGCTCAAGGGTATTTCCCTTATATGGGTATTCGACATCTCTATCAAAAAATGTGAGGCTAAGTGTTGAGTCTGTTAGAATGATGTTCCTCCGGTGCTTAGTATGACAAAATGAATAAAAGCTTGACACGTACTACATTACGCCTCGGTGCTTAACACTTAATTAAATTTACGGGTAATATTGCTTACTTTGTACAAAAACTATTTGAATTTGAATACAATTTGATTTTGAAAAGTAAAAGCAAGAAGACTTACCATAAACATTTATTACAGCAACGCACAACTCTTCTTCTTATTTTTCTTTAATTTTGTTTCTGGATTTTTCTTGTTTATCAGCCGCACCAAATCACAGAATATCTGAAAGGAAGTATTAAAATAAATGTTAAAACACTAAAAATCATGGCATCAATACTTGCATAAGCTTTAAATATCTCATAGAATAATAATAATAAATAAAAATAATATCAAATAAAAAAAGTACTGTCACGGTAAAGTTTTCATTACACTTTCAATTTGAATCTTCAATGTTCATCATTATTTATATACTGAAGAGCCAACTTATAGAATCCAAAATCAATGGTTCACAAATGATTTTCAGTTCATTTTCTATTGTGACGAATAATTGGGTTCTAGGGTAAATATATATTTTTTATAAATGCAGAGAAAGAAAATTCCTTCGGCTTCCACAGAGACCGAACTCTTGTCACTGGTTAGCAGGGCTCTAACCCACCGATCTACAGAGGCTCACGGTAGAATAAATGATTTTTTATCCCGGTAAAGGCTGCAAATGTATATATATATATATATCTGGAAAAATTACAGTGGGAGACTTTTAGCCTGCCCTTGGATTCCCAATGTTGAGTATGCAGCATTTGGCTGCAAAGACAGAGGCCTCGCACTACAGGGGCCATGTGGTTACATTTCTGCCGTTTTCTGAATTTGTGCCAATTTCAAGAAAGATTTTTGGTCCAACTGGTACACCTAAATACGTGTGGGACATTGCTGATGGTTCAGTAACCCAATGTCCCCAAACTAAGTCACGATGTGCATGGCTCTAAATAAAACATAAACGGGTTACTCACATCACTGACATTGATCTTGGCCTTGGCTGATGTCTCTATGAAGGTACAGTTCCACTGACGGGAGAGGTTCAACCCCTGGTCCTTTCCCACAACTCTCTCCACCTCCAAATCACACTTGTTACCGACCAGAATCATAGGAACCTGAAACAAAATAAAAAAGAACACAGGTTTCATATGTTCGACTAAGTTATTACATATGGTTCTATTATAACACAATTGTAAATTGTTATTTTTTCATTCTTTAGAGTACAGAAATCTTTTTCATAAGTTATTATCAGAAACATCGGCCAAACATTTGCACCTCTCAATCATATAGAAATAAAAATTTTGGATATAAATCATAGCCAAAAGCAGAGTCATGTAAGCGGCAGTGCATTGGTAAGGAATATACAAAAATTGGAAGGATGCAAATAATAAAGATTGTAAAAGTGCTCTCTCAATGTAAAAAAAAAAAACAGTAAACTTAAAATTGCTAAAAAGAATAAGTGTGTCACAACTCACGTCGTCAGTGTCCTTGACCCTTAGAATCTGTTCTCGTAAGTCCTGAAGGTCGTTAAAGGTTGACTGGGCTGTGATAGAGTACACTAACAAGAACCCCTGACCATTCTTCATATACAGATCTCTCATGGCTGTGAATTGTTCCTAGAAACAGAAATGGAGGTGAACAATGTATCATAAAGGTTACTTGTCCAAAGTTACTAGAATAAAATGGTTGAGACTTTCTACCAGTGAATGTGATTTGTACCATGTGTTACTTACATAGTACAAATAGTAAAGTTCCATTTCTCAGGGATGTAGCATTAGCATTGGCAGGTTGTTGGTTTTACGACATACCTAAGGTTAATTGACTCCTATGACGACATGCCTGCCAATGGGTAAAGGGTACACTGGCAACAGGACTCAATGGCAGGACTCAAAACAATACACAACAACAAATTGGCTGAGTGAAGCCCCTGCGCTCAGGAGGGGGAGCTTTCGACCAAACCATTATCATTGCAGGGCTGCCAGATAGATGCAGGCTGTACTCTTTGAAATATAGTCAATCTTATTTTGCTTTCAGTTTTGAAATGATTTTCCTTCTTTGTTTGATTGGTGTTTAACATCTTACTCAGGAGTATTTCACCTATATGACGACTTTGCGTTGCCTGTGTATGGTGGAAAAATGGGAAGAAACTTCGTAAAAACCACCCTGCAAACTCAGCAGACTGGAAAACTTCCCTTACATCAGTTTTAAAATTAAGTCAGACAATTGTAATTTATTAACTTATGAGGTTCTCCTTGTGATTTATTGTTAACTTACTGTTCCAGCTGTATCCAGTATTTCCAGCATACACTGTTGTCCATCAACCTCTACTTGCTACAATCAGATAACATTATTACGTATTAAACAATATATGTTTGATTGATGGGGTTTTAGACCTAGGGCTATGTCTTTTAACTATTGAATTTCAACATCATCTTGCTTTATTTAAAACAAATGCCACCAAGTTGATAAATGTATGAAAAAGAAATGAGAATTTCATTTTTGTCGTCGTTTTTGCAACTTGCAAATTAGGAAAATGGAAAAAATCGGTCTTCTAAAACCAGGATGTAAATTCCCTTACCTTTCTATAGCTGTCTTCAATTGTAGGATCATACTTCTCAACAAAGATACCCTGGACAAATTGTACTGTCTGGAAAAATATACATCAAAAAATTAATTTATATCTGCTTTTAAATTCAAATGTGCACAGTTTGAATGTTAGTATGTAACACTCACTCATGACAGCAGTTGCTACCTAGGGCAGGTTACAATGTAAGTCAGCAAACGCAAACGCCCTACAGTGTTGTCACAATGATTGATTGCTTGGGGAACCCCATGCTCAAGGTTATTTCACTTATGTGGCGGCAGTTTATTCCAACAGAAGACCGCCACTCTAACACAAGTCATGCAAGGTCCGAGTTAACTCCTCATGTTAAAATTACATTACAACTTTCAAAAAGTAAATATGGCATCACCTAACTACCAGAGAGGGTAGATACTACATGTACTCAATAAATTCACATTAACTTTGTGAGATATTCAGTATTCGAAAGTTGACAGAAAACGAAAACACAGGCTAGAAAAAGTGGGGAAAACGGGAAGCTCAAGATATAGAAAAATAATTAAGCAGAAACTTATTTAATAGCCAAAAATAAGTTGCGATGTCTGCAAATTAAAAAGTTGGATTTGTAGATGGTGATCAAGACGTTCAAAGCCAAAAATAAGTTGCGATGTCTGCAAATTAAAAAGTTGGATTTGTAGATGGTGATCAAGACCTTTAAAACCGGCCTAGGCTGTCTGCTATACCAGCTGTACCCACTGTGAGTGTCACTGCAGGAAAGTAGGTCAAATCAGCTGGCAGTCAAGGCAGTG
>JAVFBZ010176781.1:0-15822 GCA_032466195.1 Katharina tunicata | reverse complement strand
ATTGCTGGGGTCAATTAAGGTTCATAAATAATTCCATTTGATGTAATGCAAGATCTGAGAAATGCAAGGGTGTTCATATAAGCTTGAAATCATAAACGTATGACACATACTGGTTCCTTGAACAGGGTTTTTTTATTAGAGCTTTTATTTGATTTGCACTAAAAAGAAGGGTCCTATATCTGACCACACGAAGTGTATTACACAGCTGTAAGCTAGTGGACACGAAAATTGCTTCCAGAACAAATTAAAAGATCGTTGTCCTATCCGCTCCTGCACCAAAGCAACAGAAAAGACCATTCTATAAGACCGCTATTCCAAACATAGGGCCAGATTTCAATAATGTACCCAGAAGTCAAGTAGAACCCAACAAGACTTGCATGGCCTATAGGGATTTTCTTTACGGGCAAACCAAGACATCATACTCTGCAGGTAACATGTTTTTAAAAACAAACATGGCACCCGATAGATACATTCATTTCTGTCATAATCCCACAATATATATAACCTGCTATGTGAATGTGTGTACTTAGCGAAATGAAGTGTAACTGTCTGTGTCCATTTAAATTAAGGATTGGCATCATTCCTTGTGTGATTGGTCTTATGGAAAACGCTCTAGACGATAGTAATGCAATTGGCCTTGCAGATAAAATTATTATCACTGACTAATTTTATGTTCTTTTTTGGGCATTTATCTTTTTATTGAATCGGGAAAATCTTTCATAATAAACGCAAATAACTGCCTTGTGTCTATTGAATATCATCAAATGGGATCTGTATTTGAAGAGTGTCACAAACTCCTCCACAAGGTCGACCCTTTATTTGAAATATGCTGTATAACCTGCAAAAATATTAGACTTTTATCCGCTTTGCATTTAACAAACACATGAAATGATGGCCATGGGGATTTATGTGCAATTAATGCATCTTTATAGACAGGCTTCCTGTAGAACAAGCTTTGACAATGTTTGTCGATAAACCATGGTGCATGTATTAATATTGATTCGTACCTTGTCGAACCAACAATGTCAATATTGTGTATGTCCTACTATGTTTACACGAGTACAATGAGAAAGTTTGCATGCATCCTCCCGGGATCGAACCCGGTACTCGGCTAGCTGAGCCAGCGCTCTACCGCCGAGTCACAATGATTCACGGTGGCACGACGACTACTATCTATATATATTGTTTCACCCTTGCGCAATCTGGTCCCTTTGGCAGATTATAGGTGTACATATCAACAACATATCAAGTTAATAAACTCATATGATACACAGATTGTAAGATGAGCTTCAAGTCGTAGTTTAGAATATCATTACATCTTCAGAAAAACGTATCAAGACTGACCATAAGTATATAAGGGAAATTTTCCGATGGCTACGGAGTTCGCGGAGTTGTTTTTATGAGGTTTCTTCCCGGTTTTCCACCATACACCGGCAAAAGAAAAATTAATAAGTCGTCATAAGGTGAGATAATCTTGAGTACGACGTTCATCAAATAAACAAACAAAAGCATCAAGAATCTACTGTATTCTGTTCTGTAAAGCCCTTCATGAGCTACTCGGAGTCCCTGCAAAATAAGATAATTCACGATCAAAGGCGTCATGTCGGGTCACAATGCCAGTAACGCTGCCAATTTCTTTCAATGTACTGACAAAAACAAATGTAGGCATATTTTTCATAGTGATAATAATTGCGTCGTTTATTGTTACCAGTTCTAAATAGCGTGTGACCAGCAAATTTAAAGCAGATAATCGGTGTAACTTCTGCTTTGTGGCGCCACTATAATCGTCTTTTTCTTTGAATTGGGCAGTTTTTATAAACCTAAAAATGAAAAGAAGCCGATTCCTAGAAGGACAAGGAGAAAAGACCCATACATTCCATAATCAAAGTATAACTTTTTTGTTCTAAAACTTAAGTTTCGTCGAAAAGACCCATACATTCCATGGTCAAAGTATAACTTTTTTGTTCTAAAACTAAAGTTTCGTCGAAATATAATTTGCTTTTGTAAAGCTGAAGAATGTGTGGGCTTTACTTTTCTAATAGCGCATTTTTATGTAGATTTCAATTCAGGAGTATACATATTAGAGTCTAATATTTTTATGTGCAATACCCAATCAACTGATTTGTATGTTTTAAAAAGGACGCCATGTAGCTAGTGGGAAAAACAGAAGGCCCTATCAAACTGCAGGTACAAGTTCTTCCGCACTAAGTCTAGTTTACATAGATAAGCAAGGCGCTGCAGGAGCAATTAATTGTCACGCTTACTTACGAAAAACAAGAAACGGCCAGCTTGCTGACTTGTTGACGACAGCTATTTGTATATGCTTATTTACAAGTCTTCCATCTCTAGCTCTAACTCAATGGTCTCCCGGAAACTAAAAGATGTGAAGGGGTCTTCCTTATTGTATGGATTGAATTGTCTGCGATAAAATGTTGCTTGGATACCCTAGCCAATAGCTTGAGCGTCAAGCGCCCCTGGTTAGAATCATTAGTCTTCTTGGCTGCCTGTTCAAGATTGTTGAGACATCCTTCGGAATGCTCAGCTATTTAGAACTACCAAATCATGAAATATCTTCTTTTTTATCATTCAACGATTACTTTACTTTCCTTATTTTGTGAAATAAAAGCCAACTGATTGCCGTAGTTTAGCTATCTTGGGTGATTTTCGGGGGAAACGGAAGGAGATCAGAGTAATGACATCCAGTTATTTCATTACAAATTGTCCTTTTTTAATGGTTTGGGATCTTAAAAGGGCACATAGAAGCACATTTTATATCTCCATTCGCCAAAGACTGGTGGCTTATTTGTATTACAGACTAAAAAAAACACCAAACGAGGTCATTTGCAGATAAAGTCGGAAACAAAGACAAATTCTTAGTCAGAAGTCATGTGATATCAGCAAGCCGATATAGTTGTGGAGCCCTGCTTTGGGTCAAGTCAATATCCTGTGTTGTCTTTTTTGTTATAAGGGTCATTAAGGGTGGTTTCCGATGTTTGTCCTGCCGGGACTGACACGCCGTCATCAGCGAAATTACCTTAACAACGTTAAACCACAATTAACCAAGGAAAGAAACGTTCGTTTTGTTTTATTTTGAAATACTTTGGTACTTTGACTGGTATCTTGCGTCTGTTATCCGTAGATAAATTGAGTGCACTGTGCTAATCATGCCTATGAGGAACAAAATGCAATGGAAAACATATATGTTTAGCGTAAGGAATGGTTAGAAAAAGACACGAAGCTCACGAAGTTCATAAAATATACATGTTAGATCCAACGTGTTTTTGCAAATAACTTCAAGATATTTAACGCCAAAGTACAGTCATATGAAGGAATTCAGTTTTGGGGAATGTATTAAAACATCGTAGAACAACCATCAGCATTCTCATCTGACATTCTAACTGGGTTTCATTGTGGCATTATCTGGTGCGTTTCAAAATTTACTGTGTGTTATAGTATTTTTGATAATCTATTTCCAATTAAAGATAATGACATTAAACGTCGGTTTACACGACAATTTTACACTTGCAGAATAGCACCCTATGATTTGGCAAGAACGTCTTGTCAGGTATACTGACTAATGCTATACCTGTGTTATATGTGTCCATGTGGTGTCCAGCCTCTCCAGTATAAATAAGTAATATAGGGCTAATCCATCGCAAAATTACTTTAATTAGTTTTTCGCGCATTACAAGGAAAGATCGTCAAAACGTGCACTCTTAGTTAACCAAAGGTTAGGACAAAATAGCACGATGGTCGTCCTTAACTTGACGCACCTAATATTGTGCGAGTTTGAGAGAGCGAGGCGTCGTGATAATGTAAATGACTTTGTCGATATCTGGTGTCGCAATAATTGTTTTGCGTCCATTATAAATGGATCCCTGCGTGTCAGATTGGATTTTTAAGAATATATTTTGAAGATGTGAGGCATATGGTTTGAAATAAGTCTGTGTTACGTCCGTTACAAATAGATATCTGCGGGTCAGACTAGATTTTTAAGATGTATGTTATATGGTTTTAACAAGTCTGTACAGCTGTCTATCTATCTGAGGGTCGTGGCGTTATAGCCATTTAGGATAAGCCGGTCTTGACTTTATCGGGTAGGATCTAAGATCCTGGATCTCTCACAGCCTAGATTGCTGTGCAGTAACACAAAAATAAAAATAAAAAAAAATAAAAATAATAAGTAATGTAATGCTAACGCAAAATTACGTTAATCAGTTTGTCGTGTATTACAAGGAAAGGTCGTCAAGACGTGCACACTTAGTTAACCAAAGGTTAGGACAAAATAGCACGATGGTCGTCCTTAACTTGATCACTAAAACGAAGGTAAAGTTCTAATTTTGCAGCCAAAGACCATGCTCCTCCCTTCTCGTTTAAATCACTTTAAGGCTTTACATACTGCCAGTAGCATACCATTGCATACATGGTTACACAATGTAGACGGTAAAATATAATAGTAGTTATAATGTCATTGATGAAATCCCGCTTTAATGTCTATATTAAAAACATTACAACATTAGCCTCACGAAGAGGTATTTTCAATGACAGCTTCAAAAACATAAAATGAAGGTAAACAATTTTATACATAGCCTGTTATATTATCACTCCGTTGCTAAGATTAAAAATTCTCTTTCACATAATAACACAATCTATACACAAACTAGTCTTTAAATAAACAATTTCCTGATGACACTATTTACACCAGAGACAGCGTTGCCTGTTCGTAAAATATAAATAAAACACTGAGTATAAAACTTGCCAAAATAAAGTAACCACAATGTTAGGTATAGGCTTGACTACCATACAAGATTTCACTAAGCATCCCTGCTTTCTTTGAAGCTACAAAAAGAAGATTGTCCTCAAGTAATAAAACATTATCTTTAGAATTCATTGAGATAACAGAATATTAATATACAGTGACTGTGCATAACAAACCATTTCCCCCTACAGGAAAATCTAAAGGAAACTGCAAACCATTGCAAAAATATTCCCTGAAAGCTAAGAACCATACGATGTGAACATAACATTTAGTAAATGTGAAGTCTCCCACAGATTCTTCCTAAGGTGGCTGAGAGTTGGGCTGCTGAGTTACCTTTAATTTATCCGGAATAGGTTCAAATCCCCCTGTGGACCCTATGTATATAAGGAAAGTTTCCGATGGCTGCGGAGATTGCCTGGTATTTTTTTTTCAGTACGACATAACGACCAATTGAACAAGTAAATAATTTCACTTAATTTGAGGTCATCTGGCTCGCAGCATATATTCATGATGCCAGTGGCTCTGAAAATTATTTTTGCCTAATGATTATAACAGTTCACATCAAATTGCATCATTAAAGATGGTAAAAGTCAAGGCGAGAAATGTAGATGTTCTGTAGCGTGCTATTTGTACTTTGGAAACCCCAGTGAATTGTTATAGCTGTACGAAATGGATGTTTGGAATAGCTAATATCCATCGATCGAACTACAACGTACGTCCCTCTCGTTTTCCGTGTGTCTGAATTATTTAACGCTCACAAAAAACAATTTAAAGGTGAGGAAATGTCGATTCTCTGGGAAAATTCATATTTTTAATCAGGAATTTATTATTATACGCAATTGTAATTCATGGAATGATTATCTTATCATTCTAAGATTAATATTACATAGCAAAGGAAGCATATTACTTGAGTAACGTCGAGACGCTGGTCTGGAAGTATATGGACAAAACATTGCCCATGACGGTTATTATTTTAGGATGCCAATCAAACATGAGAATGTTACCGATTAAGAATGTGTGCAATGTTGCTGACCGATTAAAGTTACTGCTACGACACGATAATACTGTTCGGGAACAATTATGTTCCTTTGGGAAGATGAGAGAAGCTCTACGGGAAAAGTCAAGACAGTTGTCTTAAGCGAGATTTGCCTATTTCTTTTTTTAAAAAACTAGTACAGCTTTACTGATTCAAGAATGCATGATGCCAAAACTAGTAGCCTTCTACAAACAAATCAACATCAAAGAACACCGTGAACAATTTTACTGCAGTATTCTTTATCATAATTACTTTCATTTTTTCTGATGTCAAACTAATTTATAATCATATTTTCATACATAAATTTACAAGCATTGCTCGCGTATGAGAATTTGTGTTTAGATCAACATTTTTCAAATATCTAGAGACAATTAAACCATTAGAAGTGTCAGTATGTGCTAGACTATACACTGAAGCTTAAGAACTATACTAATTTACAGAATGATACTACATTGTATGCAGAAAACTTTATTTCTTTGCATAATCGTGAATTCTCTCGCATTAGGAATTTCGGGCTTTGGTCGTAAAATATAATTAAGCAGAATTTTGTAATACTCGCCTCGGTGATAACATCACGGAGTATGAACAACGCATATTAAAATGAAGTTCCCAGTTTATGGAGTTATATCAATTTCTATAAAACGGATAATTTGTCTCAATTTCATCATCACATTTATGTGGCTGCCAAAAATGACCTCATCAAATAGACAGTATTGCACGAGTAAATAACGTTTTGTGACATTATGATTAACAAAGACAAATACAGCAATGAGGCAAAGTAAAAACGTTAGGTTGTTAAACAATTCTGACTTAGTCTGTTGGGAATGGCTTACAGTGTTAAAGTAATTCCCTACATGATATTAGGTTCAGACTGAATTTAGTAAGAATGGGCTACATACCATTAGGAGGAATTTAAGGCTATCTTAGTTTGTTAGTAAGTCCCTGAATAATTTAATGCTTTAGAAAATCTACTGCTCAAGCTTTAAATCTTTGAAATTGTTCCTCTTCCTCCCCGGTGCTCATTATGATAGATTACTCATTTTATTGATGTTCACTAAACACATGTTCAATATATGCTCCACTCTAATAAGAGAGGAGTACCACCTGCCAGTTCACTAAACTAGGCTCGCGGAAAGATGAACGGGATAATAGCATACACCCTCATATTAATCTGCACAAAGGTACATATTACCCCCCCCCCCCCCCCCCAACCCCCAACCCCCAAGAAAAAACATATATAGCTAGCTCTCTGTTTTAAAAGTTTGACATTTAAAAAAAATTCAAACATGTATTCTGATGTCAAAAATATCTTATCTGTAGTTGTTTAAAATAGCCAACCAGCAGTAATATAATTTGATGATCGTCATACATGGTTCCATAGATATCGGCATCTGGTCTCGGTCTGTATAAAAAGGGCATAGCTATATTTAGTAAGGTGTGGTCTCAAATTGTTGACAAGACCACCCACTATTCAATGAGATTATAAAATGAACGTGATTTCTGAGAGGTTTTTGGCAAAAACTTCCCTAGTTTAATTCAAATATTAAGAGAATTATCTCTTCGACGGTATTTTATCTTTATTCATTTAGCATACATTTATTATCATCAATATACACGTTTGGGATCTACAACAAACTCAGCAGCGCATTTTGGGAAGTATTATTATCAATGCGATATTTGAAGAGTCACGATGAACTTGCAACGTGTCTTCCTTCCATGTTATAGTGTCAACGAATATCGCGTCGGATTACAGATCGACGAACTATATCGTGCCTATTGTCCATTGTATCAGAATTAAATGACAGTCTGGACTGGCCGTCAGTGCAAGTGTTATTCATAAAATAACTTTAAATGAACCGGAAATCATTCGAGTAACTCAAGTGGAAAGATTACTTGCTGTCTCTATTTTGACGATAAATATCATTTCTTACTTCCACTGCCAAGTACTCAACAAGAGGTGCCGTGTTCTATGTAGGCCTGCATATGTAAAGAGGACCACTTCTTTACCTGTTCTTCTGTTAAAATTTCAGTATACTTTTGAATTCCTTCATGTGATATGATAAACATATACAGACGCCAGTGTGTTCAGAGAATAACTCTTTCAAGACAGCACTGAGATTAAATCTTATTAAATCGATCGATCGATAATTTTCAAACAACACGAAACAGGAAGTTAATTTTTCTAAACATCGCTGAGACGCATACAGAATTAATGGCGAAAGACACTACAAAAGCTGTATATCTCAATACGCCATCATTTTGTGCCATATTAACACTCGTAATGTATGTTCCTGCTTTATGAAAGACCGCATACAACTGTTCATTGATACAGTTTAGTACATCTTCGCTAGCCAAAAGTGTTATTCTGAGTCTACATCCCAACCCTTGTCGGATCGATCGTATAAAACATTAATATACGCAATTTGCTTGGCTGCCTCGCAACTTGTAGGCACCAATCAGATAGCACATGACGGGAATACTCCACTATAGTCACAAAGGGGCGATTGTCATTAATGAAAATTGCAGGACTGTCTTGTGATGTCTTTTTTGTTTACGTGTACATGTAGCATGCATGAAAAAGTGTTGAAAATCAGCGCCAATTTTTGTAAGCAAAATTACTCATTTCCTTAAGACGGCCCGTGTCCTGGGATACGGAATAAAACATTTTTTACCCGGAATTGTTTAACAATTCTGTGTCTGGTCGACACTTCACAATTCTTTAAATATTGTTCTTTGTATAACAGACGTTATTTGATGTCAACATTTCAAGGTACCGGCGACGAAGTAACGCCTTGGAGTATGCTGTATAACATAAACATAGAATTCTTTTTTATATATATTGTCGTAAGAAAATCAAAGATTTAGAAAGCGTAAAAACAATATATTACCTCAGTTGATCAAACGGATATAAGTGTATTTAATTCAGGGGAAAGCCTTAATTTTAAGTATTGTCCACCGACACGTTTTATTGCAATTAGGAAGGCTGAGTGATAGTTTATATTTAGATGAGTGTTAATAGATTATTTTGAAATACATTCTACGAAGGAATTGGACAGTAGCCTCAGTAGAAGTGAGAGAGCCTTCAATCCCTGTACATTTAAGGACGAAGCAGAAACCACATTTTAAATGATACGATTGATGGTCAGCTTTGTTTGTACAGCGAAAGTTACGTTTGCATTTCATTAATGTGTACGCGTTGTAAATTACACAATACAATACTTATGTAATGTGTAAAGCGAAACTCCTGGTCAGTGTTTGGAGTCCGATCGATTAACTACGAATACGTGTTTGAATGGGTTTCTGATGAATCCCGTTAGCAAAAAATAATGCCTTCTAATAAATAACTTTCAATGATTATGTCGGCTCTGAAAAACCTGTCAATGGAATAGAAATCATTAAGGTAACTCGAGAGGAAAGATTACTTTCTGCCTTTATTCGTGCTATCAATATTATTTCTTCATTTGGCAATAACAGTTTAAACACCCTTCCTCGTATTCGTACAAAGAATACCACGCAAGATGTACTGGCCTTGAAATAAACCTCATTGCTATGTAATTTCCTGGTAGAGGCAATTTAGCAATAAGCAATTGCGTCATTCAGGTGAAACGAGTGTTGGTTTAGACGTCAATGTGTCTTTATACAATCATGTGATTCGCCGTGACAACTTTTTAAGGACACCAACTAACTCTAATCACTATTCTTGTCATTCGCAAGCAAAGAATCGTATCAATGCTCAAGATGACACTTTTTAATCTTCGGATCATCTTAGAATTCGAGTGTGAAATCTAAGGTTTGCTTTTTTTAGTATATATGAGTTCAAGCAGATCTTAGCTTAACCAATTGTTTTATAGTGAACCTCAGGTAACTTTAGTTAAGTCTCCTGGCGTGTGAATTTATGTTGTACAAAGACAGTGATGGGTGGGAGCGGCTGTTGAAATAACCATACAACGGATGTCTAAGTCAAATGTTTTACGTCCCATCCACCCACATGGTATCAAACTTCTAAGAATGAAAATAAGTTCTTGTACAAAGACAAAGAACAATGATAAAGGTTAGAATGAATACCAGTTAATCTGTCGTGTTTCACTGACATTTCTCTTCATATATCGAGCTTGATTTTTATCTCTGATTTCTTCTAATTGGCTTTGTTAAAATACATCAGAAATCATGTTGGCTGAGCTCCTTTATTTATCCCACACAAAAGCGGCTGACTTTACAAACATTTCACTCCACGTTAATACAATAACCGGGCTACTGGGACAAGGCAGCTCTATGTTTTATATATTGATCAAACATAAAGATACAGCCAATGCGGTATTAATAAAGAAAAAGAAACGCAGGAGAGTAAAACTTAATCCTAAAGTCAAATAAAGATATTAATCCAATTTCAGGGACATGACATTGCTATGGTATTGCTAATCTGGTCATTTAATGGGGCCCACGGAATGTAATAAAATATTCAAACTTCTTATAACTTTATAGCTCTTTCTTATAACTATATGCGTGTGATTTGAGTAGCTTGTAAAATGTCTTATTGGAAGCAGAGGGTTGATTTTGTTTTATTGAATTTTGTTTAATGTCGCGCTCAAGAATATTCACTTAACTGACGACGGTGTACTCCAACCATCACTGTCACAATCATAAAATGTGTATAGTATTCTATTAAGTTGTAAAAATACTGTTCCTCCGCTGCTAAGTTAATGCAGCATAACAAAGCCTGGATTGATTGATTGATTGGTTGATTGATTGGTGTTTAGCACCGTGCTCAAGGGTATTTCACTAATATGACGGCGCTGTATTCAAACTGTAGAGAGCGACTCTTAGCACTACCATAATATGTATAGTCACTGTAGTGTTTTTTGTTGTTGGAAAAATAATGTTTCTCCAGAGCTAAGTATGACAGCAAGAATATAACCTGGAAACATACTGCCCTTATAGCCAGGGGGCTTACAAAGCTTGGGACATACTGCCCTTAGCCAGAGGGCTGGAAGCAGAGGAACGCTTTGAGACCCAAAATCAAATCACCAATACGGAACCGCAGCGCAAAGTAAGAATTTCAACGGATTGCTATCGCCACTCGGTCAAATATTGCTAAGAATTTTGATAATAGCAACTTTTGCAAAGGAAGACACACGTTATATGCCAATTTTTACCAGACGTGAAGTGGCCTCTCTATTGTGATGGTCACACAAACATATATTATGGCAGGCGACAGTTATGACTTGGCCTCGGCTCCTGCTTATTGTTGATCCAGCCAAATTGATCTAATCATTATCATGAATTATTTCTTTCATTTTCTTTTCGACAGACTTCCTTGTAGCGTGTGAAAATTAGTTGTTTTACTTCAGAATAAAGCGTAGTCTACTCCTTTGTTTTGAAGTAAGGAATGAAACAACAAAACATAATACCACCAGAACCTCCAAAACACATTTCCATGGCTTTGTGTTGAATCCTGTCGGTAGACGTACTACCAGTTGATATTTATCTGTCAATAGGATGACCCTTGTCTATAGGAACCCAAACCTGTCAATGAACGGGAGTCAGTTTGGGAACTCGAGAAGAAAGATTATTTGGTATCATTGGATGCGCGGTGAAAACATTTCCTTCATTCTATCAAGAACATTCAAACGTTTTTAACACGTTTTTACCTCCCTTGAGGATACTACATATACAACGATCCTCATTCGGCATATATAACGGAGACTGCAATGGGTTTCCTGTGCACCCTTTGTTTAAATTACGATTTATTTTCGCCCCAATTATAGTTGATTCTTATCATCCTTGTAAGTAGACGCAGAATACTAGTAAACTGTTTCAGCAACTGATCATTTGTCAACATTGAAATCATCGCGCCATGTGGTCTTTTTGGTTTACAGAGATATTCAGCGGTGTTAAGAGCTTTTTGTGTTATTACATTAGCCGACTACTGAGCTCTTATGTGAGCCTCTTTTATCCTACATCTTCCAGCGATTTACGAAACCAATCTATAAGAATACGAGGTTCATAAATCTGTTTGACTGGTACATTAAATTGACTATGTCAAGCCCTTTATTTAATGAATGTATTTTACTATATAGTCACTTGGCATAAATTGCCATATCATGTGTTGTCTTACTGGTATTTTTTTAAATAACTGTCAACAACTGGGAATATGTTTTTTTGTTTTGCTTTTTCAAATGTTAGAGGGAAAGAATAAGTCCCAGAGGTTTTATGCCCTCCAGCTGTGCAAATAGGATTACACATATCTGTGTGGGTTTTTTTGTTTTTATTTTGTCTGGGGGGTTGACAAAAACACATCGAGTGCTGCGCATTAATATAACTGGTATCAAAATTCCGAAAAAGAAATTAAGTAGATTTCAAGAAAACGATCAAAGACAAATCCGAGGTAATACCAATTTATCTGTTATGATTCAATGACATTTCCCTGTATGCAGGGATGATGATTACCTAAGGTTTTCCTTAAAGGCTTCTATTAAATACAGAAGAAATATTTTTAATGAGCTTATGTATCAAAGAAAACGGCATGAACGGCTGACTTGGCAACTCGGCGTTGATATACATGTAATAATCAGGCTTCGTTTACAAAGACGGCCCTTTGTTTAAAAAAGATAATAAAGGCAAATAATAATGATAATCCTTTCGAACAGTTGACATTTCCCTTCATCAATATTGTTTTGTATTCTGGATTTAGTTTAATTACAGTATATGATATCGATCAAACATAACAATTCATCCTACACATTATTAATAAACAAATAGAAGCATAGCCATGTCAATACAATAGCTTGTGGTTAAGTCTGAAATTAGATCGTAGAAGTAAATAAAGATATTTAAACAATTACGGGACATGACATTTCTATGGAACTGCCTATGCGGTCGTTTTCATAGACAGTTTGACCCACACATCACAATTAAGTGCTCTTACTGTTGGGGTCGCGAAATTTACTACAGGTTGTTTTAAGATCATGCTAGCCTGCAACGTTTTAATTGGTTTTCAACCGTTTTAAAGATTAACGTCTCGTGATTTAATGAAAGAGATAAAGTTGCACGATAAGACCCTTAGAATCGTTCTAAATGAACTCGCCAAGGCTTATATTGGCGATCGGTCATTCTGTTGTTTAAATCCTGTAGGTGTATTCTCTCATCTCTTAGTGTTAACGGATAATTTCATTAGAAAGAATGTTGGGTGTAGAAGGGAATTTTTCTTTGGCAGTGGTGATCGCATGTTTCACTACACACGGAAAAGACAATGTCGGCATATGACCCTTGAGTACGATGTTCAACTGTAATCAATTATTTAAATAAACAAAAATAAATTAATTAAAAGCATTCAAAATTCAAGATAGATCTGATGCGATTCAGATTAGATGAAAAACGCTCAATGAAACAACAAGATGAAAATAAGACTAACTTTACAAGTTCCCTTCCCATTACTAATTTGTTGAAACTCGGAAATGAATAAACATTGATTGATTCCCATTTTACGCTGACTCAAGGTTTTGTCACTTATATGACTGTGTGTCAATACAATGGGCGAAGGAAACAACCTTGAACGACACTGGCAACACAGAAGACACCACAATACATTTACTGTACAACAACCAGAACACCACAATAAATCTGCCTCATGATGCCCCTTTGGTCAGAATTCACCAGGGCACAGGAGGCTCCAACCCACCGCCTGTACTTGATGGAGAGGGACACGATGTACATAATGTCCACGTTTTAAAATTAACACATTGACTGGAAAACATAAGTATTTAAATGCAAACCTGGTTCATCAATAGACAACAAATTGTTATCCAAACGAAACTGCTTGTTTGAACCTTACAGAGTGCCAACACAGCAAGTCCCACCTGGTCAGAACATTCGAAAAACATTGAACTACATATGGTTAATTTTTACTTATTTCATTACTTCTGCTCTGGAAACAGTTAAAGACTCAGTGCTGTGTTCAATGAAAGGGAGAGAACTTACCAAGTCTATTGAGACTCAATCCTGTCACTTTGGTCGCTGTTGAAGTATATTATACTATATAGATACTTTTGTTTGCTACTTTTTTATAATATTAAATTCTCTATTACTAACAAAATTGTTCGAAAAGACTACTTGTATAAAACACTGTTGAATAAATACAAACTTGGCGCCATTCCAAGTGTTAGCTCTTATGAAAAGAAAAATTTTATTCAGTGCTCTGTATGACAAAAATACGTAAACTCTAAACATACTTTGGCACTTAAATTGCAGCATGTCAGGTCAGTGAGGTAAACTTTGATTGTCTGACTTGGGTTTTACTCATATTTAACGTTAATTCACCCAGTATGATCCAATTGGGATCAGCCCAATAGGATAAGGAAATCTCCCGTTACAAAACTGTCGATTACAGCCAATACAGGACAACTACGACACAAAACAGAGCGCTGCAACAAATCAGCTTCCTAATGTCCCCTCATGCAGGGGGCCCCTGGACACAAGAAGCTCCCGATAATTAGTGAAAGAACCATTCTCGTCTATCATGATAACAAACAACTTCAATACACATCCACAGGGCACATAATACACATGAAAGACTCACACCATTCTCTTTTTTGTTGTTCACAAATCAAGAAACAACAAAAAATTTGCTATGTACAATAATCAATAGGCATAAATAAACAAATCTGGCTTCATGCTAAGCGACACGAACAATTCCGTGTGTATAGGTCACAAAACTGTCACTGTCCTTACTAAAAACACTAAGGTTTTTAACATCGAGTGTCTTGTAAAATTGCTTATGAACAAATTTATCTCCAACGAAGATTACCTGCAAAGATATATGCATAAAGTACCTAATCGTCACACCTGTCGGCGGTAAGTCATTTAAATTGTTTGGCTTTTTTTTTAATTATCAAACATGAATTGTGCCTATATTCTCAAAATATATCTACCAATATATGGTTTAAATGTATCGTTTTCACTTTAAGGTGGTGGCAAACCGACCAAAACATGTCAGTTAAAAATTAAAGCCTAGTCAAATTTAGTGCATTACACACTTATTTAGCACACATATCATTTACCAAAATCTTCCCCGTGTGCCATGTAATACACAACTACTGTAAACAACTATCCTAATCAAGCCGTTTAGCTCATTATGAGAAGAACAATAGACAACACTGCTGTGAGTAAAACGTTTAAAAAATACAGGAACCCTATTGGAAACTAGATGGAAAAGAAAGGCTAGAGCCCTCTCTAAAAAGCAGGCTATTTTATATGTCCAAAGAATGTGCGGTTAAGCCAATATAGGAAAATGTTTATGACACGTGCGTGACAAGAAAGCCGCCATTTTCAAATTTTACCTGTGCGAGAAGCCTTTGGAAAAGCATGGCTTAGTTTAGCCATCAGGGCCTTGCGTATACAAAAATAATTAATGTTATTATACTGACCTTATCTCTATTTCTACATACATTTTTCTGCCTGACAAGCAACATACAAAGAGTAAAGTAACTTAAAACTGAAGGGAATTTTCAGTCGTGTTACAGATATCAGCATGACGACCATTTACACCTTACACATATCCGTACGCGAGTACACTTGATAACATCGTTAATTTTTTTAGACAGGTGAATATAATTCCGGGAAATCAGTTATATTATGTTCACCATAACGTTAACTTACAATTTCATGTTATAAGCTATGTAATTGATCTGAACCAGTGTCCCTATATTTCCTATGCGTTGGTGCACAAACCGGAAGCTGGAATCCATAATGGCGTGTGCTGCTAGACAATTCTGTAAACAAATCATCAAATTTGTCTACAAACAAAAGTACTGATGAAAATCGAAGTCTTTTGTCTCATTATCCAGTAGAGCTAAGGTTGGCAACAACTTTTCACACCTAAGTATGAAGATCGCAAGACAAACAGATATGATACCGTGATGTTTTCTACCCAATCGGTTCTTGGTTTCGATATCTTGACAGTTTTAAGCTGAGGGTCCATAGTTCTACATTTCGTGACTTCAGTTTATTTAAATACACTGATATTTGTTTT
>JAVFBZ010176770.1:0-15824 GCA_032466195.1 Katharina tunicata | reverse complement strand
TAACAGTATACGGACACTCAGTAACAGTATAATGATACCCAGTAACAGTATACTGACACTCTGTAACAGTATACTGAAACTCAGTAACAGTATACTGACACCCAGTAACAGTATACTGACACCCAGTAACAGTATACTGACACCCAGTTACAGTTTACTGGCACTCACTAACAGTATGACACCCAGTAACAGTATACTGACACTCAGCAACAGTATGACACTCAGTAACAGTATACTGACACTCAGTAACAGTATAATGACACCCAGTAACAGTATACAGACACTCAGTAACAGTATACTGACACTCAGTAACAGTATACTGACACTCAGTAAAAGTACACTGACACCCTGCCAGATACACCACCCACTCATAGGTTAACACGCCACCATGATTATAAACCTGATAATTCAACATAGACATGATAATGACTTGAAAAGGAAAACTGATCAGTTTGTTTTTAAATCATTGACAATAGCTTTTATCAAAATTTGTGAAAAACTGCCAATGGTTGATCATAGGGATTTTCCTGATTTGTAGTTTTGACAGGGATTAATTACCCTACATGTACATTTAAAAAGTTACCTACTGGAGACAAAGATCAAGGTCTGATCTCATTTTATTCTCATAATCCTTGAAATCCTGTTGAATTGCACTGAAGAAATGAATATGGCACAAATTATTACATCATTAATGATTTCATCAGACGTTTCTTACTCGGCGTGTATTTACATGTCTGAGCTGGGGCATTTTTGTAAATAGAAAGTGTTTTGTTTTTCATTTTCAGTCAAAGAATTATATTTATACACCCTAAATCCTCGACAAATTCCACCTCTTCACTACTAAACAATATGTTACGCAAAGGCTGAAGGTGTAGAAACATAATCTTGTGCATATTCATTATATCTTTAATTTACTATTGTTAGTCTATAAGGTGCAAACTATATCTTCCTTGGCTTATTACATTCAGAGACTGAAACTCATATTTTTAAACATTATCTTGACATTTTTAAGAAGTTCAGACTTGCAAATTGTTGAGGATTTAGGGTAGATACCCAGCTAAAAAATTGATGTCATCTACGCTACTATTTTTGTTTTACGTACAATGACTACTATTGCTTTAGTTCATTGACTAGTACTGATAACATATTGTAGTATGATTGTTTTATGTTTAAACACAGCTCATCCAGATTAGCATGCAACTTCATCCCTACATGTGCCTACATTGACCAACTATTGTTTTGTAAATGTACATATGTATGTCTACTAGTGAAGTGTTAGCTTGTTACTCTCTTGTAGTTAATATATCATGTAATGCTTAGCTCAAGAGTTTTACCTCGTTTTTGTCATTTTTATTATATCTGCCTATATTCATTTTTCATCGTAACAAATATTGTTAAAATTTGCTTCTTTTATTTTTCTTTATGATCAATTTCAGTTTACCCATGTTGGTATTAATTTGTACGATCATCATTACTCACAGAATCCGAGCTTGTAAAAAGTGAACACTCTCTTCCATCTTGTTTCTTTCGGTCTTAATCTGATCTTCATATACCTGTTTGGTCAGATCTTTAATTGTCAACATACCATCTGATAACATTGGTTGTGGAGCCTAGAAACAGATGGAAAAGTGAAAGTGCTCTTGAATAATACAGAATAATACAATCTTAAGAAAAGTAACAGACAGAAACAGACTGATAATAATGAAAACAAAGAAGAATTATCTTAAGAAGAAAGGCCTGTGAGAGAGAGGTTTCACATAAAAAGGATCTCAACAAGTGTTTCATATGAACTGAACAGCACATGAAACTGAACCCTACAGCTGTTAAGGATGGGTGATAATACTGATTGATTACTGTCTCAGTCACGTCCCAATTAATTGGATTTTAACCAAGCTTTGTCGAGAACAGTTGACAATTGTACTAATGGTGGTTCAAGATGAACTCAACAGCATTTCACTATTAAGTATGAACTCTACAGTTTTCACTGTTCAGTGTGAACTCCACAGTTTTCACTACTCAGTGTGAACTCCACAGTGTTCACTATTCAGTATAAACTCCACAGTTTTCACTATTCAGTATGAACTCCACAGTGTTCACTATTCAGTATGAACTCCACAGTGTTCAACATACAGTATGAACTTCACAGTTTTCACTATTCAGAATGAACTCCACAGTGATCACTATTCAGTATGAACTCCACAGCGTTCAATATACAGTATGAACTCCACAGTGTTCACTATTAAGTGTGAACTCCAGTGTTCATTATTCAGTATGAACTTCAGTGTTCAATATACAGTATGAACTCCACAGTTTTCACTTTTCAGTATGAACTCCAGTTTTCACTATTCAGTATGAACTCCACAGTTTTCACTTTTCAGTATGAACTCCACAGTGTTCAATATACAGTATGAACTCCACAGTTTTCAATATTCAGTATGAACTCCACAGTTTTCACTATTCAGTGTGAACTCCACAGTTTTCACTTTTCAGTATGAACTCCACAGTTTTCACTATTCAGAATGAACTCCACAGTTTTCACTATTCAGAATGAGCTCCACAGTTTTCACTATTCAGTGTGAACTCAAAAGTGTTCATTATTCAGTATGAACTCCAGTGTTCAATATACAGTATGAACTCCACAGTTTCACTTTTTAGAATGAAGTCCACAGTTTTCCCTATTCAGTATGAACTCCACAGTTTTCACTATTCAGTGTGAACTCCACAGTTTTCACTTTTCAGTATGAACTCTTCAGTTTTCAGTTTTCACTTTTCAGTATTAACTCCACAGCTAGTATGGTTTCAGGATGAGCTAGAGGGTTTCTCAGCATAAATTCTACAGGGGCACAGAATGAACTAGACGGGTGTTCAGGTTGAACATAAAGGAATTCAGAATGAACTAAATACTTTCAGTTTTCAGTCAATAATAATTATATAATACAGGGTGAACAGTACAGGGCATAGTTTGTTTGTTTGATTGGGGTTTTACGCCATACTTCAGTTTATTTCACTTACATGGCGGTGTACCAGCCCAAACAGTGAAGGAAACCACTGTTAACGACGCTGGCAACATGCAAGACAGGAAACAACATTACATAATAAAACAGGACATCACAACGAATCAGCATCCGGTGCCCCTTAGCTCAGAGAGCACAAGAGTACAGGAGGCTCCCACCCGCTACAGGGCATAGACTACACAGAGCAGGACATAAGTTAGGCAAGGCGTAAGGTGACCAGAACAGGATATGCTTATAAACAGAACCAAATAAAGGCGAAACAGAGCAGGGCATATTTAAGGTGACCTGCACGGGGCATAACACGTTATTAGTTCTTTTAGAAAGAACTCTGCTGGGTGATATTTATCACTTTTGATTTTGCCATACCGTTCTCCCTGCCATTCCATTTGCAGAGCGATTTTTGTCAACCAGACTAACACATCATAAAATCTCCAAAAACGGAACAAATTCAGCGATTTACTCACTTTAAACTGCTAGGCTGTGAACTATCATCATTAAACAATCATTCTCGTTACCACAAATGTCTCCAAAGATGAATTCCACAGAGTTTGAAACTGCAAACTGGGTAAAGGTAACCTGCACTGAGTATAGGGTAAACAGAAGTTACAGAACAGGGTACTTACGACACGTTTAGGATGTGGTTTGACTGTGACGCTATCCAAACTGGTAATACTGGTACCCTCCAACAACATTGACTGATAACCTGGCCTTCTATCTATTGGATTATCCTAGGAACAGAACAACTTAATTTTATTATTGGTTGGCTGGTTGAAGCTCAATGCAGTCTCTTTATATATATTATTGGAAGTTAACACTTATTTATTTATGATATCCATGTTTAACTCTTTTCCCGGGGATATTTCTCTTTATGCCAGTTTGGCAATACAGTGTATGATGGAGCATCCATATTGTTTCTTTGTTTGTTTGATTGGCGTTTAACGTCGTACTCAAGAGTATTTCACCTACACGACATCTCTACTTTTATTATTTTTTAAATTTTATTTTTGTTTAATTTGCGTTGCCGGTGTATGGTGGAAAACTATGATAAAACCTCGTAAAAACTACCTTGCGAATTCTGCAGACACCAGAAACCTTCCTGTATATACCTAAAGTCCACAAGGGGGATAAAACCTATTCCGGGTATAGTGAAGGGGACTCCGTAGTCCAACGCTCAACCACAGAGCCACACGTGGCCCTGGAGCAGGGACAGAAAACAACTCCCAGGAAATATAACACAGCAATCTCCACAGCCCCAGAAAACTTCCCTTGTATACATGTACCTAAGGCCGACTGGGCGATTCATACCTATACCAGGTAGGTGAAGGTGACTCACCTGTCCATGCTTTACCAATAAACCCTTTTTTTGAAATAAATACCATAAACTGCTGTCACAAGTGTATTCATACTTCAGTACCAAAGACGTACAGGTATAGGTTGAACTGATGTTAATGAACTATATTATGCTGAAAGGTCAACGAAGGAAGTGCCGTTATGTATTACATATGACACAATGAAGTACGACCACAGATCAACTTTGCATAAAACAAATAAAAGTAACTCTGAAAACAGAAGTCATCATGTTTGATATTCTATATTATATATCCTGGACGATGGCTACATAGATAGGACAAAATATAGATAATCAAACATGATGACTTCAGTATTCGGAGTTACTTTTATTTTGGTACAAGACACAGCTGTAGAGGTTGTAAAACTTAGAAACAAAACTCTAGGAAACACACCTGAAGGCTGAGCACTCGGAGACGTTTTAATCGACTGAGGACATCGATGATGGAGTTAAGAGCCTCGATTCTGTTGTGTGAGGCATCCAGGGTTACCAGATGAAGGCAGCTTGACAACGGAATTAAATCAGTCTGGAGAAGAGTAACAAATCAAATTAAGTCGTTGTTTTGTTTTCTTGTAACCTTACTCAGTCTGACCTTTTGTCTACATTTTTACATGTTTAATGGGTTTAACTTTAAGTGAACTTTTTAACTTTTTAACTCGAAGTAGACCTTCAGTCCCTGACTTACATTAATTCCTATTCTAGCCGAACATCTCCCATTTTCTTTTAATATGACAAAAAATTGTACAATAACTGCTTAATCAAGTTTAAGTGACAGTTATAAACAAACCACAGAATTCCCATGAACATAAAGTTCCCGGAGTCTACCCAGAGATTGGATGCCTTCCAGTGACTTCAACTGTAACAGATCAAAAATAAACTATTGAAAATATGCTTGTCAGTAATCAGGGCATGAACTAAGAAAAAGGTCCAGGCACATATCATGGGACCAATTATCTGAAACCAACCTTTGGTCGGGGGTCACTAGTGTCGGAGGGGCGGGAAGTGGTAAAACATGACCAAATTCCAATAATATTTAATTGTTTTATTATGTTTTCTATGAATGATCATGTTTAACTTTACATTATGATCATATCTATAAAAAAATACATTTTTATATATTATCAATCATATCAATTTTCATTTGCATGTAACATGGAAATGTTCAGTAAGTAACCATAATTTTAAATCGTTGAAATATATGCCTTTATTGAACACTGCATGAATTTTTAAAACTTTATGTGAATAAAACAATTTGAGTTTGGGTGAGTGACGCCCAAACCTCATTAAACGGGATCAGATTGACCTGGATCAGCCCTGGTAATAAAGTCTTAATTGAATCGAATAATTTGAAGTGAATTCTTGCAGCAGTTCACAGTAAAACTGGATTTTGAGGAGTGTCATTTTTATGGGGGTAAAATAATTTCCAGCCTAGGGCAATGATAAAACATGCTTCAACAGTATGGGATTTTAACGCGTAACTAGTTCAGCTATCTTAAAGTTTCGAATCTTTTTATAACTGTCCATGAAAGTAGATCCACTTCATTCCATTTGGTTGATGCCAGTGATACATTGGATACAAACCTTGTTATTGTTGAGGTGAAGGACTGAGAGATTCCTCAGGGGAGGTAACTCTGACAGCGATTCCAATTGGTTTGCACTCAGGTTTAGATATGTTAAAAGCCTACATGCAGCAATCTGGTCCACTCTCTGCAGTGCATTGTGGGACAGATTCAGCCAGTGCAGCTCTGGAAGTACTTTTATACCAACAACACTAAAAGAATCAGATTGATTGATTGATTGATTGAAGGATCACTGTTTGGTATTTCACTAACAGTATATCACTCAGTGTATACTCCAAAGGTAACAATGCCACTAACAAAATCAAACATGCAAAGCGTCGAGCTCAGTTTGAACTATTTCATTAAGTTTCTTCTCTCCTCGTGTAGGCCTACAAACAATCTGAATGTAAACTAACCTGGGCCATAGGTTACTGAGGGTACAAGCAGGAGATAAAACAAGAAAAAAGGTACTCATGCAAAATTTCAACAAATTTATTTTTGTCATCTTCAGGAATATATAATGAATGCATGACCAAAGGCTGCTGGCACATATCACATGTTTAAAAGAACTTAAAAGGGCTGGGATAAATTCAGGAATATCTATTAATAGGACAATAGTATGAAAAATATGAGTGACAAAATGAAACAAGGTTGCAGTAGAATTTTAAGGTTGAAAACTTTGTCTTACTTGTGTATTTTGTTGAGGGAAGCATCTATGGCTCTTAGTTGAGATAACGGTGATAAGGCTGAATGATCAAGGGTGGATAATTCATTCAAAGATAAATCAAGGGACAGAACTCTGCTAGGCATTTCTGTCACTCTTTTGAATTGTTCAGATTGATAGCTGAAACAGAAGAACAGTTTTACCTTAATTGATAATTTACTTTAAAGTCACTTAACCAGACCAGATAGTTTGTAAGATGGATTGGGGCTTTTCGCTGAACTTACGATTATTACACTCATATAACAGCGTGCCAGCCAAAGTGGTGAAGGAAACCACCCTGGCAGCACATACTACAGTGCATTGACAGGACACAAAAATGGGCACCACAACAAATCGGCTTCCTTATGCCCCTTCGTTCATGTAGAACCAGGGCACAGGAGGCTCCTGTCCTAACCCCCACCACTACATGTAGTATATCAGAGATTCAGGACAAAAAAAAAAAGAAGAAATTTTGACACACAAGAACAAAGTAAAATATTTCAAATATTGTTTATTTTTGGTAAGAAGTGAAAGGAAACAGAACTTTTGGTTTTTGGTGATTTAACTTTTTTAGTGAGAATAGATTTAACGTTTGGAAAGCTTGCAGGTTGAGACCTTTGCTTGCCATGTTTGCAGGTGTTGAATCCTCAGCCCCTCACAACGCCTGCCAGGTTATTTCACTCATTTGAAGGTGTGATAGACGAAAGAGTGAAGGAAACCACTATAAGACACCACAATACATTTACTGGACAAAAAAACAGGACATCACATCAAATCAGCTTCCTGATGCCCCTCGCTCATATAGCACCAGGGCACAGGATGATTGATCCCACCCAACCACCCTTTACACATCTACATATAATGACTATATTTGGTTTTGTTATACATTCATTTATTGTATAAATAAAGTAATTGAACTGTTTTAAATACACATTAATGTCATACAACAGGTTACCTTTCAGCTCCCCAGTTGAAGCTGTACACCACAGACATCAGTCGGCACATTTTGAGGTCTAGCTTAAAGAATTGACTGGCTTCCACATCCCACTCGTCAGGCACTGAGGGCAGATGAATGAGACGCCGCTCAACAAACTCACGCCCTAAAGTAGTATGGGCCGCCATTCTTACAATTGGCTAGAAGTAAACTGAGGGTATGCAGGCCAGTTTAAAATATGACAGAGTATATTATGGAGAATCAAAAAACTTCCAGTTGTATAGGTAAGCATCACATCACTGATGGGTTACCCATTCACGAGGTAATGGAAACCATTGGCACTGATCTGCAAATATAGAGGACAAAGCTATTAGAGCTATAGGCATAAAGACTGATGTTCAAAGGGCATACATGTTTGGCTAGATTCATCTGAGCGTGAGAAGGACATAGATATTAAATTGGTGTTTACTAACAAAGTGTTTGAAGGACAGAGCTTGATTCAAATATTGCAACAGTATTTGAAGAGCACATGATTCAGTGTATTCCTAGTGATTTTGTTTTTTTGATTTGAAATTTACGTCGTACTTAAGGTTGTTTCCTTCATATGATGGCATGTTAGCCCAATCGGTGGTGGCACCACCAGCCCCGAGGACCCTAAATGACACTGGGAACACAAAAGAGGCCACAATACATTCACAGGAAAAAAACAGGACACAGCAACAAATAGGCTTCCTGATGCCCCATTTAGCCCAGAGAGTACCAGGCCACAGGAGGCTCCAGAGTCCTACCACCTGCTACTCAGTCTGCAGTTTACAGGAAAATTTGACTTGCATGAAAAACTTGACTTGAGATTCTGAGAGATTGATTCAGCATTACCCTATAGTTTGAAGGTCAAGTGAGCTTGATTCAGATTTTTATAATAGTATTTGCAGGCTATCAGCCAATCACATTTGAGTTCATATAGCCTACACATGATTCAATGTCACCAAATTGTTTGCAGGACATAGAGCTTGCTTCAGCGTAACCCTAATGTAATGTTTGTATGACAGACATTGGGTTGGTTCTTTGAGTGGCATTTTAGAAGCTGGAAAATCAAACAGGTTGATAACAGAAGCATTAGATTTTTTTTACATTTAAATGTAAAAAATTGTTAAATATCATAAAAGAGTTACTTAATTAGTACTCAGCTGGGCAAGCATACCATTTCTCTGAGACTGTCTCAGGCTGGGTAAGCCTACTAGAAAACAGCACTGACTAATCCCCCCATAATATATGTTTATAACGAGTAACCACACTGGCACAGGGATATTGACTAATTAAAGCCGATAAATAATATCATGCTCTAGAAAAATTCTCAGAGACAAGTTTCTAGATAGACCTGAATCTTGAGTTGTTCTGGATAACCTATAGTAGGCCTAGCCTATATGATACATCCCAGGTTTAAGGGTAGATTTATCACAGTTAGGAGATGAGTTTGAAAAGTTCTACAATCTGCCTCTAAATATTTCTTGAAGATCCATTATCTAAGAGATGGATTTGGTAGTTCGGAAAGAGTTTCAAAAATGATACACAGCTTAACAAGAAATAATTATCTGATTATCTCCCTTTAAACCTGACAACAGAAAACACAAGCCACAACAACAACAACATCAGAGACAAGTTAAGATGGATCAGGTGCTACCATTCGACTGGAGGCGACAAACTCCCAACCCCTTTAAACATGAAAGTAACTTCGTACAAATCGTGCATGCGTTTCGATTGTCACGACATACATGTAAACACAAACACAAACATACAAAATGAGCAAAAAATGTCCCTCAAAGATTGTGATGATACGCGCCACAACTAGCACTTGCCTGTTGTCTGGCCGCATTCAGTTCTTTCAAGTTTTAACATTTTCCATTCTAGATTGTAAACATCCAGCACTTGCCTATAAGAGGACATGAGTTGTGGGTGAAATTTATCATACAATTAAATGGAAGAAATACTCATTTTCACCGATTGGGCCTATGTCGATCGCATTCTTGTTCCAAATCGTCCATCTCCGGTAACTTCCGTCCCCTCCGATAAAAGCGGCGTTTCCATTTGTACGGACACGAAAACGGACACGGAAAAAATCGCGCTTACTGCTAAGTACGGTTCCGCATACGGAAAACGTACCGATCGCTACATGATCCGGTCGAAGATTGCCGTATCCGGAACCGTAGTTTGCCTCCAATGCACTTTCAGTCTCTGTATAAGGAAAATCGGATGAATGGACACACAAAGCAAGATTATCCGCAGCCGTAGCTAGCCTACCCGTTTCCGCATCTGCATCCGTGTCCGTATAAATGGAAACGACGCTTAAGGCGGCTTTTATGTAATGAATGACCTTCTTTTCTTTTTAAGCGCATTTACCACATTTTTGTGTGATTTTACATGGACATGCCCTGTCCATGGGTAAGCCCTACTGATTCCTAGGTGCCAATTAAAATGGCTTCTACATGTTGGCCTAGCGGTCAAAGCAGCGGTTCGTTCAATTTTAAAGTTTAAAAGTCGATTTCTGAATATAGATCAGGCAAGCTGACGACAAATCAGCAGCAACTTGTAGGAGGCCGTGCATCCACAACACAGATAAAAAACACCCGCGTTAGGCCTATCAATATCACAAAGACGGGGAATGATCACTTGTCCCCCCTAGCCGGACAAACCACGACAATTTATGATAAATTGGAGAACAATTACACTGCCTGGCAGTCTCGTGTTTAGCTAATTAGCTAATAGCTAAAGCAGTGCAACTGTCATTAATTAGGATCCTGGGAGGAACAAAACGGTTTAAATTATTCACAGAAGAAACATTTCCGAAATTTTACTACATTTGTACGATATTATGTTTCACACAAAACTTCACAACATATCCTGGGAGTTATTCTTTCTGTTGATTTTGAGAAAGCTTTTGATTCGGTGTCGCCGTCGTTTATTCAATGTGTGTTTAAAAGATAAAACTTTGTGTCATCTTTCAGTGAAATGATTAAAACTCATTATAAAAATATATCTACTTTTGTTCTTTGAAAATGGTCATATGTCCGATTATTTATACTTCACACACGAGAATGTGGAAAAAGGGGACCCTTCATCGCTGTATGTCTTTTTATTGTGTGCTGAAATGTTAGCCGAGATGATACGGTCATATATACCACTGTACGAGGGATACTTATTAATGGTATTGCGCATAGAATTAGCCAGTATATCACATGCTTCAATAAGACATTCTCTCCAGGTTTTTGAACAATTTTATCAAATATTGGTACTATATATTTGTGTATAAATGCAGAGAAATACAATTTTGCTTGCCTCCACCAGTATTCGAACTTTAGGGTCTCTGGCTAGCAGGGCCAGCGGTCTAACTGACTGAGCTAAAGAGGTTCACGGGAGAAAGACCGAATCTTTTTCTACGGTAATCACTGACTGACACAGGGGCACTGCAATATTGTTTATTTATTTATTTATTTAAAAAAAACGTGCTGAACGTCATGTTCAATCTTTTCAACTGCATGATGGGACGAGAATGTCTGGTGGCAAACCGAGAGACAGAGACAAACAGAGAACACTCTACAACGCCTTGTGGTGCAGCGACGTAACTGGTAGCCTATTCTTTGTAGGCCCATGGTCTTCCGACTCGAACCATTGCAGTCCATTCGCAGAAAATAACATTCTATATCTTTACTCTTTTTGTAAGTACGGTATACGAAGGATTAATTTATCCTTGTTTGTAGTAAAATCTATCAATCAACCAATCAATCAATCAACATATCAATCAACCTATCAATCAATCAATCAATCAATCAATCAGTTGATTTATAATTGAAATCCATACAGCCGATGAACTGATAGAATTTATTCAATTGTCCATGCTTGTTAATAATTGTGTTTAAAGCTGTACAGAATGTGTGTTTTAATGTGAAGATAACACCCCGGTCTGATATTATTAACCACATTAATGAGCAGTTGCGGGGAGTATACAGCTCGCTCTAGGATGGTCTAGACGTATAACGGAAGAGTGAGCCGCATCACTACTCTGTTAACAAGTATAACCGGTTGGCTGTGTGTTCAGTAATACCGAGATCTGTCCAGCTCATACCGGCTCAAGGACCTCGTACTTTCCCATCAGTTATAACAGTGGACAGCCGCTGAAGCACATTTTTTTTGCGAAGACGGACTGAATCATGAGGGAAATTGTCCACATTCAAGCTGGCCAATGTGGCAATCAAATTGGGTCTAAGGTAAGCTAATGGCGATATGTTAGAAGATGGGAAATGTCTCCCGCGTCACTCGTGTTAAAAAACCTGTGCACAAACAGCCATCAAGATATGCGGGTTGCACGAAGGTTTAACATTATATGTATCACACATATCATGGAGAATTTATGTTAATTGTAACCGAAATGGTCGTTTTCTCACACACTGATACGTTAAATGCGTGTAAAAAATTCCCTTTAATTTGGCAGGACAGTGCTGATTTAGTTATTGATAGAAGGCAGACTGAGGTATTTTTTTTTTATTATAATGTAATCAGAATTCATTGCATGAATCACGGCTAAACATATAAAGACTCAGGTTCCGTTGTACTGTCAAAAAGGGCAGTTTTGATCTGGCCGCCCATAAGGTCCCTATAGGAACAGACAGACGATATGGCGACTGGCCCACAGCCATTAACATAAGATACATTAATTTTGTCATGTGTTAATTTATACGCGGTAGTCTTAAGCCTACTAACTGCTACAAAATGGAGTGCAATTTGACAAATTCTACAATTGAATAATCTTTAAAGAATAATTACCGATATGAGAAAAGTAAAGGTTTAATTGTATGACCTTTGTAGGGCAAAAATACAAACACTAGCCTAATGTTTTGATGTTGTTTAGCTATAGGAGCCGCCTTTTGGTGTAAAAACAATAATGACGTTCCATGATGTCATTTTCACTATATATACATATGTACAACCACCTTGAAATTCTCTTATGCGGCTATATATATGTTAAAATAGCAGGTTGGTAAATAGATGTATACTGCCAACTCCATGTATAGCTGATATGATAGGTCCTGAATACACGATCCGCTTTGGGTTTCGCTGTTTATAATGTTTTTACCAGGTAATGTTTAAAAACCAAAAAACATTTATATTGTTGTGCGACAATTGACACATGTTGGACTATTTTTAATTTTACTTAAAACCAGTCATGTGACACCTGCGGTTAGTCAATACGGACTGACTGATTGTAATACTCTGTATATGCATGTTGAGCTATCTAATAACATGCTTCTTCCTCATTTTAAAACCTTCTAATTCAGTGTAGGCCAATCTATAAACAAATCAGTAGCCTATAATAAAGACTGTCTAGAGCTGAAATCAGGTCTACACTACTCAAGCTAAATAGGGCTGCTGGTGTTGTTGGGATGCAGATCAAATTTGTCCGCACCTTCATTTGCTCACTCAAGGTTATTTCACATACACATGCATTAAACCGAGATACACCATGTGTGAGTGTAAGGCCACGTATATCGGAGATTAACATTAATTAACCGGTGTAATGTAATTAGCCAGTGTAATATAATTAGCCAGTGCAATGTTATCTGTTTTAAGACTGTCACTAGTGTATCTTAATTCATACAGCCAGACAGACACCTGTGTTTCAGGAATAATTAACATAACTATTATATAACAATAGAATAGCTTTCAATGCTCGTTAGATAAAAATCTGCGTACCCTTTTATTAAAATATTTTTCGGTTTACAACAGCTTGTTTTAGAGGCATTTTTTTAAACATCACTGAACACAACCAACATTCATTTGTTTCTAGGGCCGGGATATGTCTAGTTCAGGTCTACATATGTGCGTGCACATGGTGACCTAGATATATATTTTTGAATGAATGTAGAGAAAGAAAATTTTGCATTTTTGTATAAATGTAGAGAAAGAAAATTTTGCTTCCCTCCACCGGGATTCGATCTATATACATTTTTCAGGTTGTGCTTATTATCACCCATACCTAATATCTATGTGTGTTACATATTCGCCATATATATATTTATCTTCACAATATACATGTTACATGTATTGCCTTTTCTCGAGATGCGAATGATAAATAATGAATGATAGGAATTTGATAAATGAATACACCAAATCCCATGCACATATGACACACGTACATGTATTGCAGGGGTATTATTTGTATAGCATGTTAACTTATCGTCAATTTGCAGTAAAATTGAAATAAAAACTCACTAACAGCCTGACATTTATTTTAACTTGTTGAAAGTGTTATAATCTTTTAGAAGTTCTTTATTTACTCGAGAACTATTCCAGTGACATTTCCATAGGGATGACACGTGACACGTCAAAGTATGTCTGTCCATACAAACTAACCCCCAAGACTAGATATAGGCTATGACAACAGAATAACTATAATGTTATACCTAGTGATAAGTTTTCATTCCCATTTAACGAATTTCATTGTTGGATTTATTACTGATGAATTCATTTTTAATATGTCCCTATATATCTCGATTTTCTATGCTTTGTCGGTCCAGTTACTGCGGAAAATAGTTTTCTGTTGCTATGGGAAACAAATTTTTGTCGGTGTCTTTAATACTTTCACTCTTTCACACTACCCTTTTGCAATAATATTGCTTGTAACTTTAACAGAATATTCACAATATTGGCCTTATAGAAAGACATTTACAGCTATAATAGAATATCAACAATATTGGTTTCATTCAAAAACGTTTCAACTTTAAAAAATCTAAATTAAAAAAAAATATATCTGTAAGAAAGCGCAGTTCAAGAGTTCAGTTTATTTCTTGGCATTGTTTCTAGATAATTGCTATAACATATAACTTGCTAGTTGGCTGGTTATGCGTCCTGTCGATCCAAACAGCTGACTTTTAATCGTTTTGTTTGCTTTGTTATAACGCTAGTATCATTTCAGAAAGTGCTCGAATGCAAGATCCAATCTTGGATGGAACTCTCTATCTGTACAGCTAGACCAGTCAAATAACCCACCTTATAGAAACAAAAATGACGTCAGATCCTGAGTTATATGGCTGACCCGAATCCACACTCCGTCCAAATATGTCTGTCTCAAATCGATTGGTATTGCTATCCTCAATTTGGCAAGATTCGTTGCTATGGAGACCGGCATGTTGATGCTAATGTGTCTTTCTAAGAAGCATAAACTGCCTCTACGTAAGCTACGTCTGGCTGTTCCGTGTTTCTGCGTAACCTCGCTATTGAGCTAGCTATCTATCAGGCACCACAGAGCGACGGGGCTTACTGGTCTGTTGTCAACAGGGGCATTATAAGTACAGAAGACTCATTTGGTCATACAGTTGTCGCTTGTAGAATACTGTCAATTACAATCTGTCCTTACATATCTTTATACATTCCGGGTTTGGAATTCAAGACTTAAATACATTTTTCTAACTACAAATTCTGCAAGTTAATAAATGTATATGTGTGTGTAATCACACATAAAGCGGCAAACCTGTACCGACAATCTGCCATTGTTTTCATACAAAAAATACACTTTTAAAGTGTGCTTGTGCCAGGGCTTCCTGTACAAAGAGGGTTGCAGCCTAAACTTGGAAACTTGAACTTCGTGGTCGTTCTGCCAAGAGCCTCTGTACATAGCTCAATCTGTATATAGAACTGGTTATTTTGGACCTAGGCAAGGGTACGATCCCGACGAAGACATGTACACTTTTTTCTCTATACACTAATTGACAGGTGTAATTACTGCCTTAATTATTGAGATCACTTTCTATCCACATAGTGGTTAATTACCGTACCCTAATTATCACTAATTGTGTCATTCACTAACACCAGTAATAGATCTTAATTTCCTAAGTTCATATGTTCATTTGCGGGGCAAGATTGACACGCTTAAGCTGTGACATAATTACATACATTTATAGTGAATGAACCGAAGCATAAAGCGAAAATGTAGAACAAACATGTTGACTAACACCAAACTTCAGGCTTTCCTTGTGATATTCTTGAAGAGAAATGTCGGATAGAATCCTAGGGAGTTTCAGTAGTTGAGTAAGTGAAGATGGCTTTGTGAGAATTTATTTAGCTCAGTCAGTGGTGTTGGCAATGTGAGAGTGTATGTAGTTGAGTTGGAAGTCATGGCTATGTGAGAGTTTATGTAGTGAGTTGGAAGTCATGGCTATGTGAGAGTGTATGTAGTTGAGTTGGAAGTCATGGCTATGTGAGAGTTTATGTAGTT
>JAVFBZ010176759.1:0-10598 GCA_032466195.1 Katharina tunicata | reverse complement strand
GTAAATCATCGAATGTGTCCACCCCGTGACATAAGACTACTGATTCGACATGTCACATCTAACACCCCACTCGGAAGCCATCGAATGTGTCCACCCCGTGACATAAGACTACTGATTCGACATGTCACATCTAACACCCCACTCGTAAATCATCGAATGTGTCCACCCCGTGACATAAGACTACTGATTCGACATGTCACATCTAACACCCCACTCGGAAGTCATCGAATGTGTCCACATTTTCGGACGTGATACGTCATCGGCATTTTGGCCGGAACTTTTTTACAGCCTGTGGGTAAAATTGCCAATGTAGACAGTTTCAACTGTTTCCATTTGTTTTACATTTAGAACATAATTTACTCCTAAACTAAACGTTGCACAGCTTAAGCCATATGGATTTCGCTCTGTTACCCCTGTGTGCTTCTGTGTTTATTATGCACACAGCGGTAAATAGGTTTCTTGCGAACAAACTGTAAGATTTTGAGGCATATTCATACACCTATCTCGGCCGAGCTAAAAGATGGCAGCGAAGTGAGGAGAAATCACGCGAGGTTTTGCCGATTGTCTAACATCCCTACATTGGGAGACACATTCAATTAACCCACACTGCCAGTCACATATAATGCTGTAAACTTTACGTTTAAGAAAAAATAGACAAAAGTCTGTTGATTCAACGCTAGCCTATTCGAATTAATGGATTTTTAAAAAAGAAGACCGGACAGCTGAGTGGCTTAGGTTGCCGGCATTTACAGCTGGCGATTTTCTACCTGATTCTGAGGGTCGTGGGTTCGATTCCCGTTAGGGTATCAGCTTGCAAAATTTGTTCAGCCTCAGAGAGTGTTATCCTAAAAAAACGCAAATACTGCTAAGTAGTCGTGACTTCGTGATGCTCGAAATGGCCTAATACAACGCAACCAATAACCCACGACTACACACCACTCAGTGCCAGAACAACCAGGTAAGTAACGTAACTCAACGTAAAACACGCAAGTAAACTAGCGAACAAACAGACAGACAAACAATGCCATGTTAAAACAGAAATCGAAGATCAGCACTATTGAGAATAACGATAGTATCTTCCCTGTGAAGCCACCAGTGCATACCACGGAACAGCTGATTGTTTCGATCAATATTCTCCGGGTAATGTATAGCAAGAGAGACAGACCAGCTCGTTTCCCTGACTGGACTACCCGTGTTGTGTCGCTAAAACCGATCGATACCAAGACCGCGTTATTCTCATCTTCTCCGCGCTGGTCACATGACTTACATCATAACATCCTGCCCTGCCTTATTTGTTCTGTATACGCTACCATGCATGCTGTTATACTGCTATATACAGGTAACCATATGCTGGTCAAGAGAAGTGGGCCTGTGCTAAACTGCAGTGCAGTAGATCGAATTACCAATCTTTCATATCTCTTCTTCAGGCAATATTCTGCTACTAAATATTTAAATACCGCATGGTCAATCATTAGTAAGCATGCACTTAAAACGTATCCACGAGATCGAAACGGACATGCATACAGTTTCACAGGATGTCGACGAGGCACATCACCTAGTAGATTTTATTTTTATTCTTACTTAACTATGCCCGGTAATGCCGTTATACAGGTAACCCTTGAAATGAAATGCAGAAAAACAAATCTTGCCAGCTACAAGGTTTCAGGTGACAGCGCATTGTCAGAAAAGCTACCACGTTAGTGTCATGTATTTTTTCACATGAATATACCACTCATACCAATAACCGGTATTATTGTCATGACTTGATGTTAATATATCATATTTTCTTATCATCCATTGGCTGAAATGTATCACGTGGTCAACCCTGTGTAACCCGTAATATAGACTCGAGGAGCACAACTCTAGTTGTTATACACCTCGCCAAATTTCAACCAATCACCGACGGCTAGTCCGTTCTCTTCTTTGATTTGAGCTGTGTCAAAGTTGTCGTCTTCTTCGATCTCAGATGGGCAAAAATAGGGATTTGTGACAATGATATCAGCTGAATTGCTAATTTAACGATCATCATATAATAACAATGTTGAGGCCTTTTAATTCTGCCTATAAAAAAGTTCTACAGACTAACAAAAGTTGTGTAAATCTCTTAATGTCTGAATATCTCTGTACATAGCTCAAAAAGAGGCCATAAATGTGCAACATGCCAACCAAGTAGATCAAAACGAGCATCATTAAAGTTCCATTTGATGCGGTTTACTGCATTGGCCCTACTTTTCTTTTTAGTGACCATGTCTCAAATAGGGTCGAGAAAGTCACTGTCGATCTAACATAAGTAGGTCAGTACAATATGTCAATGCAACACATCAAAGCTTGTATCTGGTCTAAGATGTCCAAGTCACGGAAGAGAATTTGACTGGTTGATAGGTGTTAAAAGCCATGCTCAATTCCACTTCAGGGAGTGACTTATGTTGACGGTGTGTTTCATTATCAAACAAAGATTACTATCACAATTCATAAGTGTGTTTTGCTCTTTAAAAAAAATGATGTTCCTTCAGTGTTAAGTACGAATGTAACGAAACATGTTTTGTGTGTCGTTAAGAAAGTTAACCATTAGCATTATTTCCGTTATAGACGGATAGAAGAGTGATATAGATTGCCGGCATTTACTGCTGTTGATACGGTGACTGACTCTGAGGATCGTGGGTTCGATTCTCGCAAAATTCCAAGAGTCTATGTAGTGTTATCCCAAAGAACGAAAATACAGTTGGAATGTATGTTTGAAATATATCCCACAAAGACAGACAGCGCAGCGTGGTGCATTGGCGCCTCATTTTTATTATTTTTAAGAGGCTTGTATCTGTAAGTAATAAATATAGTGCAGGCCTGGCAGAAGTAGACAGGAACAAAGTATCCCAAGCAAAATATCTTATCCACTTTTGTCAGTTCATGTAACCTTAGGCCGATACGTAGTTTTCAGTCCATTGTTTGATGGCCACCCACTATTTGGTGCACCACGTACTTCAATGTTTTTTTCGGGTTCTAGATTTTTTTAGTTTGAAATTACAATTAATTTCCACCAAAAGACCAGATAGGCAACGTCATCCAATTACATGACTTACCAAAAGGCCATATCGTAAAGCACGTCATTGACCACGAGCCATTTTAGCGCAGACAACAGGTCTATTTAGCTAAGGTCATTAACCTGAACTAGGGTGACCTTCTCTAAAGGACATGCTGTGTCTGCTTTTATCCAAAGAGTCCTTGTTTGTTAAAACATCAAAAGGTTCCAAGGAATCCTATTTCATTTGGTTCGTTGATTAATCCTGATGGATGAAGAGTGACTGACTCTGTAGCCTACTATCCGTCTTCATTTCCTGACAGGGTAGAACACAATTCGTGCCTTTCAAATTAGAAAAACTATGGCGTATAAACCAAAATTGACAAATACGACGTCAGTTTGAACGAATATACATTTTTCAACTCCTTTAACAAATCTTCAGAGGAAGTAGACTATGCATCAGATAAAAGATGTCTAAACACAGATATTGGTTGGTTCAACTAAGTTGGTTGTATGCTTGATTTGGGTAGATGTCGTACCAAAGTTAAAATGCATGGTAGAGAAGCAAACCCCCCTCAAAGACATTGGTAAGAAAGAACAACAGCCCGATGCACAGATTTTGAGAAAATTTTCTTTGCATTGACTGGAATTTATCCAACTGAATGTCCTATCCAGATCGTTCATTAGAATATTCTTTAACAATATTTCTTTGTAGACCCGTCACCAGAGTACTTTTTGCATATCTTTCGAAGGAATCTTCTATATAGATCCCACTACTATTTATTGAACCTTTACCAGAACGGTGTTTGTAGACCTTTCAATTTATAGACCGTTCAGTCGAATCCATCAATCGAACATTTTATTACCAGTTGTAGAACCTTTACCAGATAAATATTTGTAGACTATTCAAATTTTAGTCCGTTCAATCGAAAAGTCTGTAAATAACCTTAGTATGAAGTATGAAATCATGAATATAATCTGGAAATAAACTGCCCTAAGCCATTGGGCCTGAGTGGGTCAGTTCGCCGGAACTTTACTGCTGGTGACTTGGTGCCGGGCTCTGACGGTCGTGGGCTCGATTCCTGCAAGGGTCAGGCTGCAGAAATTTTCGCATCTAGAATCTGTGCAGTGTCAGTGAGTGTAATCCCCCACCCCCACTAAAATACTGGTCATGGTCACTTTCTAAACAACTTAAAAAATATTTCATAACTCTTACCTTTCAAGAAAACGTTATCAAGGGCCTGTTGCGAAAGCAGTGTTTAAATCGGCATCCTGTGCCCCTTAGTTCAGAGAGCGCCAGGGCACAAGAGGCTCCCACCCAACCACCGGTAATTTAATAAAACTTCGTATGAAAAATGTTCATCACAAATGACGTCATCCCAGGTTAAGCTTTCATAAGGTGACGTCATTTACGATCAAAATTTTCGTACGAAGCTTTATGAAACTACTATCCCTTAAGCCTTATGGTCGTGTAAACCAAAAAAATCCCAGTTTATTTCGTCCGAATTTGAGGAGTAAACAGTTCCAATAGTACTGTGAACCACAAGTTTCATACATGATCTCGTCTTTTACAACAACAACACACCTGCGCAGCTTTAAGCCTAAACATACAAAAATTGAAGTCGAAAATACAGATGTTGTTTATATCTATGTTTATATACCATTATGCATGTTTATGATCGATACTGGAATGTATTTATGTTTCTATGTTGTGCCTGTTGTAAGTCTAAGACTCTAGGCCAAATATTGGTATTGTGTTATTATAAACTTGCTGTTGTTGTTATTATTATACTATTATTGTCGTTGCAATAATTATTATTGATTGGAAATGCCTCAAGGTTTAACATATATTTCATTAGCACGGTTGTACTGAGCGCTTGCAAATATGCGCTTTTCTTGGCCTGCAATTGTCAACCCCTATTGTCAACTTCGATTTTGGTCGTTCGCTTTATCTTGGTTTCAATATCAGGCCATTTTGGATACTCTTTTTCACAATGTTATTTTATATTTTGATATATCTTAATTTACAGGACTTGCGCTTCTTTAATAGCCATGCTTACTTTATTTAATGAGATCAAGTTATATTAAATTACTCGAACAAACAATTGCGACTCAGGATTACAATCAAGTGACGCATATCTAAAATCGTAAATATAGGTCATGTGCATAAAATCAGAAATGCAAAGCTTTTAGACAAAAACAATGGCCTTAGAGTAAGCCTATATCTCGTATATTATATAGAGTACAAACAAGCACAGCTATAGTAAAAGCATAAAAAAATCGATACAAACCACAGGTTAACACAAACGTTGTCTTTGGCAGGCGACACGGTATTGGGAATATTTATTTACTTATTTATTTACTTGATTGGTGTTTAATGCGGTACTCAATGCCATTTCATTTATATGACGAAAACCGAGAAGAAACCTCGTAAAAAAAAAACCCTGCGATCTCCGGAAAACGTCCCTTATTTACCTAAGGTCGACAGGGGGATTCGAACGTATTCGGGGTATAGTGACAGGGAGTCAGCAGTCCAACGCTCAACTAACTGACATTGAGAATAAACAGCAAAGAATCATGCCATTCCGGGCTCCCATTGTAAAACATAACAGTGTGTAGAAACAAGACGATATACCGTTAAGTTTATACCCAACTGGAATAGATTTTGCACAACAAAAAGACGTGCTGCACAATTCGTATTGGTAGTGAACGACTGGAGGTAAAATCGGTCGAGATTAATCTTAGATTGGAACGCCTATCATATGGATTCGATGTCACCCAACTTGAAAGGTGTGAAGAACAATATTAAAGCTAGAAATTTAAATATATGTATATACTTTGAACACTACTTTCCCTCAAGCTAGTTCTTATTCCATGATATTAAATTGCAAAATCTAAGCCAAACAGGACATTTGAAGAGAATTAGTATCAGCCTATTTCTCCTACAAGTAAAGCAAGGTTTGATACTTGGTTTGATTGTTTGAGGTTTTAAGCCATAATTGAGGCTGATTAACTCATGTGTTTAAGTAACCATCGTCAACATCATAACGTACGTACATCACCTATACGACCACCATAAAGTGTCATGAAATCAGAAAACGTCATTTTGAAGGAAAACAGTAGTGTTTTTGAAGGGATAGAAGAGATAAACTGTACATTTGATGGAGAGCACCTATAATAAAGTCCAAATTATAATAAAGATAAGACAAGTGCGCGTATAGCATTTCAAGAACATTTACTGCTCCTTGTTTTAAAAAAAAATGGAAATGAAGGTTTTAAAACAAACTTACCTCCATCTGCATAAGTTTCACAGCCATAACCATCCTGGAATCCGTTACTCCACGTACCCGCGTACCTAGCTGCCGACGAGGTACTTTGCCGGACCCCATAGCGTCCCTTAAAGCCTTGGGTCCACTCCCCTCGATACACCCACCGGCCCTTGGCCTCCACGCCTACGCCATGCCGTTTACCTTGGAACCACTGCCCTTCGTAATTGTTTCCACTGGGCCACGTGTATACTCCAGATATTTCGAAACCGTACTGCCAGGCCCCTGAGTATTCGCCCTGGCCCTTGGGCCCAGTACAGACCCCATGACCGTGCGCTTTCCCTTCCTCCCAACCGCCACAATACGTGCCCCCATCATCGAAGTCGAAGCGGCCGCCACCCGAAGTCATTTAGACAGTTAGGTCGCACTCCAACGACAACATAGATCGAGCTACTCAGGAATGATGATTTACTGAAGATATGATAAACAAGATGGAATTACCGAAGTAAAGCGAACTAACTGCACAAAGCAGACGATTGGCATAAAAGAGTTGGCCTACCGGTAAATCATATTGATATTGAGTATTGCAGGAATGGTTCTTGGAATTTCCAACGTCGCTCTGTAGAAAAAATGGTAATTTCCGGTAAATCCCCAGTCTTGGTTTAGTAATTTCACTGCAGCGAGATGCAGACGGTTGACATCGGATATTATTCACCGTAACATCCCAGTAGCCGCATCAAAGCACCGGGGCTTCCAACAAGTTACCGATGAAAGATGATTCGAAGCCAAGGTCATACATGTATCAAGGTGAAGGTCATACATATATCAAGGGTAGGGGATGAATTCCAGTGTTGAACCAGTGTGCTGCAATTACCTGTCAGAGGAATAAAAACAAACCAACAAAATCATCATCTTGTTTTAATGCTGAGTCACTAACGTTACTCATGCTATAGTAGACGGCAGTGGTATTTTAGATACGCAAAAGATTAAGAACAAAAAACGTAGACAATTTACACTAGCAACGAGTCACATTGGAACAATACGTCCAATATACGTATATTGATCCACAGGTTAATGCTAAAGTAATCATTTGAATCATGACTTGTTTTAAACGAAGAGAACTTAATTTTTTTCCTTTTCACAAAACATAGACACGAAAACCAGCGAATTACAGTAGCATGCTGAGGTTACACTGTATAAGGTTTCCACGTCGAACAAGCGTATTTCTATCTGTTTGTGCTGGTATGGAATATTTTCCTATATATTTACAGGTAAGGTCGGATGATAATACACAATCGGCATGCAAGTTTACCCGTTATCGTCACCACAGTGATGTCGCCTGCTTTAAACAAACAACACACTTATGATACGAGGACTAGTAGACTTATTCAAGGATGTAATTGTAATAGCTTTAAGTTAAACAGTGAATGATACCCAATATACGTACTTTTTATAGGTAATCCGTCCCGGTAAAATGGCGATCCTATGTATAAACCGAGTCCTTGCTAAAGCTGTACCACCAGTAGCGAGGTTCGTTCAGTGTTCACGGTTGATGAACCTTCGTCACGGCATAAAACAAGCCCGGTGTTTTTTGCCTGGGCAAGGTGATCTTGAAGCGGGCATACGGACCAGTCGATAGGAGCCCTACCCCACGGGGAGAGAGGCGAGGCCGTCAGTTGGGGGTTGAGGCTACCAACCTCTTCGACTTAACATACAGCTCAACGCTCCTGCACGCAGTGAATAAATTATGATGAGAGGTGGCCGCCATTCGCTGACTTGCCAGCGCAGATGCTTCGGAGCTTGCCAGCTACATAATTATCCATATATGGGCGCGCGAGTCTATTGGAAGACGGCTGGTTATACCGTGGGTAGGATGAAGTTGTTTGTAGTGGAACACCACAGACTATTCATTACCCTTCCGACTGCAGCAGAAAGACGAGCCAAGCTATCTCTATCCACATACAGTTCTTATCAGAGAGACATATACATCTGTGTAGCTAACATGTATTACAGCCTACACTGACAGCCAATGTGCCTACAATAGCTAACGGTACATGAACAAGATATCTACATACAATTGCCAGGCAGTAGCCAGCCAGCGTAGCCAAGCGTTTCCATGCCGTAGGGTGTTATTTAAATGGCGTAAAATAAGGCGATTATTACCGTTAAAACACCGATACGCTTTAGTAAATTTGTGACTTTTCATGTCCTTAAGACAGCATAAATAAAAGCAGTGTTGTTTAAGTTGATCCCTGTAATTAGGTTATTCGAGCCGGTGAACGTAAGACGTTAAGTACTTGGTGGCCTCCAACGAGCTTGAAATTCCTCACACAAACTGTAATACTGTTAAATTGAGACTATATTATACGCCTCGCACTGTCTGGCAATAACAATTGTTTATATAGCTATTGACGCGTGACCTGATATGCTATGTATAAGTTTGCCGTTGTAGAACAACTGTTACATAGAAATATCTGATCCAACGACATTAATAGAGAACAGCAATTAATAGAGCTGCGTGAAGCTTCACAAGTAGGCCCACCTGACTGCTTGTGGATTACATAAAGAAAGGTGTTAATAGAACATATATGGGTATATACGAATATGATAATCGTTGAAATGCTGATCGATTATAGCCACTGGTTGATTGCTAAAGTTGACACTTTTATGTTACACTTATATGAATAACAATATACATGTTACATGTATTGCCTTTTTTCGAGATGCGCCCATATAGGTTATCCAGAACAACTCGAGGTTCAGGTCTATCTAGAAACTTGTCTCTGAGATTTTATCTAGAACATGAGATTATTTATCGGCTTAAATAAGTCCATATCCCTGTGCCAGTGTGATTACTCTTTTTAAAAAATATATGAATAACAGCAACAACAACAAAAATACTTACCAGGAATAATGTAAAAGTATATATTTATATAGCCAATGTAAAGCCCTAATATAAAAAAAACATATCTTCCATAAGGTTTAACAAGCAAATTTAGCGCCGAGTGCCCGTTTGAGAGAAGAAAAACAATTTAGAAATTGACGATTTTTCCATTTTATTAATATCGACGAAATTGCTTCGAAAAATTGACATTTATAAATTCAGATTTCAGTACTTTCCGCAATTCCCTGCGAGTTGAGGCAAAATGAAGGAAAAACAGTATGTATCGTGTTTTCATAAAATCAGATTGTCTTTACCGCGCCGAGTGAGCGAATCGGAATAAATTTAACTTACAAAAAGCACTGGTTTGGGTTTTTGAGCGTGCCAACATATTTTCCTACAGTTGTGCGTCAAAACGATTAACCCCCCAGGGCTATCTCAACACCTTCTAAAATAATAGTATATAACAAACAGATTAGCGACAAGCTTTTACTTTTATTCTTCAATCCGTAACGTTGGTACGAGGTCACACTGTAATCAAACAAACATAATGGTCGGTTAAACACCTCGACAGCTCATTGAACACACATCACGGCCGACTATCTGCGCGCATGCGTTTATCAAGTTTCAAGTCGAACCTGGCACAGTTCATTGCGCACCTGTTAATCATTCGATCCCTATTGCGTCCACTCGGAAGTCATCGAATGTACCGGCACATAATCTCGGACGTGATACGATCATCGCCATTTTGGCCGGAATTTTTCCACAGCTTATGGGTAAAACTGCCAATGTAGGCCTAGATAGATTCCAGAGTTCCATTTCTTTTACATTCAGAACATAATTTACTCCTAAACTTAACATTGTGCATCTAAAGTCATATGAAATTCGCTCGACAACCCCATGTTTGCTTATGTGTTTATTGTGCATACGGCGGTAAACAGGCTTCCGGCGAATAAAATGTAAGATTTTGATGCATATTCATACACCTATCACGACCGAGCTTAGAGATGAAAGCAAAGTAACAAGAAATCACGCGAGGTTGGCCGAATGCGACTGTGTCGGTATACATAGCGTACATCGTACACAAATTGATTTTTGTTATGAATTATGTGCTTGTTGTGCATACGGCGGTAAATAGGCTTCCGGCGAAGGAAATGTAAGATTTTTAGGCATATTCATACACCTATCACGGTCAAGCTTAGGGACGACACCACAATAATGAGAATCATGTCAGGTTTAGCCGATTGCTTCTGGGTCCACTCTCTGGCCAATGGCCCGGAAATAATATACAATAGGCGAAGGAGACCCTCATTGATACATGCAACCAGGGTAAACCTAGTCTCGCGTGAACCAGACCCCTCGCGTTAACTTACGATCCGCGAAGAGGGTCTGGTCAAGGTGCATTTAAAAAGTTTAAAATAACACCGGTCCCGAA
>JAVFBZ010176736.1:0-35990 GCA_032466195.1 Katharina tunicata | reverse complement strand
TCGACACAGTTACTAGTATCTTGTCAAGTATACTAGTAACTGTGTCGAAACGTCGTGTGAAATAATAAAGAAGAAGTTGATATCCATAAAATCTGTGTTCCAACGTTTAATATGCCCAGAAGTTAAAAATCCGTCAAAGTTATGTTGTTACGTTCCCATGGAGTTTCAATAAATGAAATAAAATTATAACGGCTTTGTGAAAATTGTGAATCTCGAAATGAAAACAGAAAATTGAAGTGAAGTAGAATGAAACCAATCTGTTTTCATGAAACTTAAAACATATAATAATTTCCTCCGCGGAGGAAACATCAAGCCAATTCATTATGTTTCCATGCTGTGAATTTGAATTTCGGAACTAAGGAACATAAGGACGCCGATATAAGATCCCACGTGGTGTTTTAACGCATAATGTATGTCTTACATGCGCATGTCCTAAGCCCGGTTTCACAAGCCTGGAAACAGTTTCACAAAGGCTTTGCAACGAATCGCAGACGCAGTTTTCGACACAATGTCTTCAACACTGGATGTCATAGTAACTGATTTTGAAATTTGAAATTTGAACAGTAATTGTGAAACTGCCCCCTAAGTCGCACGCACACACCTGATGTGGAAGGCAAGGTGTCACCACAACGGCGTTCGCAAAACGTCACAAATTGTGAAACTGCGTGTCCATTGAAATTGGCTTGGACTTGGTTCTAGTCAAGATTGATTGATTGTTTTTATGCTGTACTCAAGGGTATTTCACTCATATGACAATGATGTTACAGGATTGGTCTCACTGACACAACCATAAATTCGAAGACTATATATATGCTCAGAACATACGCCACTGAGCCAGAGGGCGATCTAGTCGAGATAGTTTGGCTTTAACTTTATTTGCTCAAAAGGTAAGAAAATCAAAAAGTAAAAGGAGCCTGAGTAGATAGATTGCACACAGCAGTTTTGACAGATGGTGTTCTGAGTGTGTGGATAACTTTCAGTATGCTGTTACAGCCAATTGGTCCCTTAAATTGGATACAAGGTGAGTTTTCCCTACCATATGATTTGTGTCTATTACATTAATTTTTATTTAATAAATAATCTTCATAAAACTTGTTTCACAATAATTGTTTGTCGGTTCCTTTGTCGACTATTATGAAATTTTATGTATTGAATAATGGTTAAAGTAAACAAAACAAAAACACAGTCATAGTCAAATTACAGACCCTACCAAGTGGCTTTTAGTGGAAAACGAGTACCAAAAGTTAACCATATACAATTCAATATGCTCCTATGCAGCGGATTTCAAATACATACTTCTAATCAAATTTTGCAGTTTTTCATAAATTTAAACAATTCTGCGATAATTTAAAAAAAAAAATATCAACTGGTTACAATTCTAACACGAGAATGGAGAAATCGTGCTACAATTCCAAGTCAACGTATGATCCCACGACGGCGAATGACCGGATATGTAATGAGTCAAACAATATTTTGAATGTTTTAAGGGCGGGGATAACAACCGTTGAGTTGGAGTAACTTCAGCACCTCAAAGGTTTGCCAAGATATGACAGTAAATTGACACATCTTCATTTAAAATACCTGGCAGAATATTTATTTTTCATTTTTTTTCTACTAAAAATCTTTTGGGGTGGAAATAACGGAAAGCTCTGAGAAAAAACATTATTTCCTAAGAAAAATATCTATGACTCATGTGATTCTGTGCTATTCACAAAATAGACACATTTTTTGGTGCCTATATGTGAGTTTAACTAGCAATTGTCTGTATAGGTCTACAACTTATTTGGGGACAGAAAAAAAAAAGACAAGACAACAAATTCCATAATACCCTTTATATCAATGAATTTCAGAATGAAAACAATCATACAATGTCTCTTATATAGGTTTAAATGGGGTGGGGAGGGGGATATTATGTATGCCATGTAAATAGTGGGGTAAGATACAGATAACTAATCACTGACAGATAGTAAAACATACTTCAGAAGTATTGCACTATGGGAAAGAAATACAAGGGTAAAACAAATGGATAAGATTGTGTAAAATGACAGCTCCCCTTTGAATTAAACAATTGAAGTGAAGATATTAAATATACATGCAGTTTGAATTAAGATAAACATTCTAAAAATCAACAAAGATTCAATAACCTCTTAACGTTGATTAGAACTAACAATTAGGTGCATTTCACACTGTATAACTATAATGTTATTACATGTATTTATATTTATATATGTAGAAAGAGGAAATATGTACACCTAACATGTATCTAAGATGCCCCTAAAACTTTAATACAAGATAAACACAGTAATACATTCCTCCTTTGATAGAGATACATTTATAAAAAATTTGACAGATTTTTCATATTTTATACCTTAGCATAACAAAGAAACAAACATATCTTGGATTACATATAAAAACTTCTAAAACAGACTCTGAGCCACCTGTCTCCTGTGTAAAGACTAAAAGCATGTAGCTACTCATAGTTACCACCAGTATGATCCTACATGTCTCAGTTTTTTACATTGTGTCATTCTTTTGGATGAAGTTTTGTTGACAATATGCAAATACAAATGCTTTTTTTCATAAACATACCGAAGGCAAAAAGCAAGTTTGATATCTATTAGCACCATTTAGACACCTTTATCTTGCTAACGTCAATTGGCTAGATGACAACATAAATGTGTCCAGCATGAAATGAGACAGTTGGACGGATAACATTTAATTTTTTAAATGAAATTTTAAAGATTTTAATATAGCAAAAAAAAAAACCCAATAACATATACAAGAGCAAGTACCTTAAGTGAACATACAAAATGTAAATTTCATGTCATCTAGAGTAGAGGAATACCAGGATGCTGTTTCATAACACATTTGTTGTGATAACACAATGTCATCAACACTAGGTGTCATTACAACTGCATGTGCATAAATATGCGAAGCCAATGTGAAACAGGTCCCAAAGATATAAACCGCAGTTACACGGCCAAAAATTGTCTGAGCCGGCTCTAATCTGGATCAGATTTGTGCTTGCGTTTACACGGGCAGAAAAAGGTGGACTAAATCTGATCCGGATCAGAATAGTCTGCCTTTTTTGACCCACCAAATTTGATGAGTAAACAAAAATCTGCATCAGTTAAGTTCACGTACAAGTGGCGTTCTTGGAATGCTGTTTTTCCATTGTGTCGCCGCTCGTTCAAGCTAACTGGCAGTTTTCCAAGATTCCTGCGACGCATGCTGGCAGGACTGTCAATAGTGCTGTGTAACCGCAAACCGTCATTAATTGGCGAACTTAAAAAAGCAAGCTCAGTTTCGTTGACCTTTTTGATGTCCGTGTAACTGCGGCTTCAGAATTGTCTTATAATTGACCCAGTTAATCTTCAAACAGACAAGTCACACAATGTAGGTTTTTTCTCTCTCTAAGCAAACCGTTTGACTGCTGTACAAAGACAAAGAGTCAGTAAATCCTACAGAGAACCAATACTAATAGTAAGATTGTTTAACATCTTCAATTACAAGTTTTATTTCCAAACCAAATTTTGTTTCCATAGCATTGTCTTCAGTGTAAAACATTAAGACTGGATGGGCTGAGCCAATGTATTACATTATGCAAACCAGACCCCAAATGAAGTATCAATAGAAATATTGTCTCTTGAATACAGACGCCTTTTCTAACATATACATCCTTAAAAATGACACAAAAATGTAGAGGAAAATTTACGTAAAATATCTTTAGATTAACATGTTATGGTAGACAATTACAAATTGATTAATTAAATATTCCACTAGCCTTAAAGAGTTCTGAAAGAATAAAATTGTTTTATGTTAACCATTTATAAATAAGGATAAATCAGTTTTTCACTACTGCTTTTTTTTTTAAAGATTGCAGTTACAAACATTTGCTCGGTGTAAAACTATGGTCAAGGATATTTGACTCACATGATGGAGGAGTATTCCAACAATAGACAGCAACTCTAACACAACCATATAATGTAAAGTCACTTTAAATATTAACTCTGTAAAGATAATGTTCCTCTAGTGTGTTAAGCGTGACAGGTAGGGTGTAAGCTTGAAATAGACTGCCCTTAACCAGAGGGTCAGTTTCCAACTAACAGTTGGAACTAGCAGAAGTAATAGATCAGGACACTCTTACCAGTTGTAGTGTCCAGCACCATTGTACAGAAATCGTTATTCATACAAAATAATCTTTTTAATTAGATGGTTGAACAGAAAACATTTACATATATGGTGGCTGTACAGTATTGTCTTAAATAGTTCAAGATCTTCATAAAACCTTATCCAGAAAGAAAATGTGTGATTAATAAGGGTAAGGTTGTCTAGGGCTTGCCATGGTGTGTTTATTGGGTGTATTATAGACTGTTGAGGAGGAGGTGGAGCCAGGGACAGCAGGTAAATTCCGCTTCACCATCTCTTCATAAACTGCTGCCTGAGCCACATTAGCCCTCATGTGTGCCTGGTACATGTTGTGAACCTGGTGGGGAGAAATGTTGAGCATACTTTGTGGCACCATGGGAGGACTCATATATGTGTGGGGGAAAGCCGGGTGTAACAGATGATTGGGGTCTGATGGGAATGTTTTGGCTGCCATTGTTAAGTCTGGAGTCTGAAAGGAAAATTAAATGAAAAAAGTAAGAAGGTAAGTTGATAAATTGAACAAACAGGTAAATTTAATAAAGGATATCAATGATAAGTTTTGTCTGTTCCAGGTAGTTTCAACTCCTGGAAAGGGCCCACACCAGGGCTCAGTCGGTTGTGCGTTTGAACATATTAGTCTCAAGGTTAAGGGAATCCTGTTGACTGCGATTCCCAGTTTTCCACAATATACCATATAAGGGAAATAACCTTATACATCAATCAGGTTTCAGAACACAGAAGCTATGTGACAAACACCTCTGCCGTCATTTCGGAAACAAGTCAAACCAGTTTTGATTGAAGATGTACCAAAATTACTGTAGAGGTGTGTGTTACACAACAATAACGTCTATGGACGTTTTAAACAATTATATAATCTGCTAGAACCACAAATTATCCTGATTTCTCCGGAATTGGAAAGTGGCTGTTTCAAATGCCCTCTGTGCAATAAGAAAGGAGCAAATTATAAACTACAAATGAGAAACAACACACATCGTTTTCTTTGTTTACGACAAACACACTAGAGCCTACACTCAGGCGTTGCCGTCTATAAATGAATCAACGGTAAGATGAATTGTTTGTTTTCTGTGGGTTCCCACTCTGTTGTCTAAGATTTCAATTGTATTTAAAATTGGTACGTTACAGGGAGAGGGTTAATATGAACAAGTAACTCGACTGACTAAAAACTAAATATCAATTAAAAGCCTGTTTATATCATAAAATGTAACTTCGTGTACAGAACAATACATGAATTACTTTACTATTGATTTTTTTTGTAAAATTAAAGTTTTAATCTTTCAATCAGTTTTAAGAATTTTTCTTACTGTAGCAGGAGCTGGTGGCATCCTCTCAGTTTCTTTCCTAGAGTGTTTGAATGGTACTGGTGAAATCTGTCTGCCAACACAATGTGGTGATCTAGATGAGGTGTGGTTTAATGACTTCATATGAGCAGGCAGTAGAGACGGGCTGCTGTGGGCATGAGATGAAAATGTGTTTCTTGACAATGGGCTCTGGTACAATTCTGATGGCAATGCACGGTAGCCATGAGGTGAACTGTCGCGCTTTGGAGTCACTGTTCGGGTTGGCGTCACAGTACGAGTTGGTGTCACAGTGCGACTTTTTGAAGACAAGTCCATTCCAGTTTTCTGATTCTGGGTTACTTCTGTGGTCTTTTTAATGCTAAGATCAGTCGGCTGCTCCTGTGAGGGGCTAACTTCAGTCACTATAGGCTGATGTGAGGGTTGTGGTTGTAGTGTTCTATTACTGGCTGCACCCTTTACCTTTCCCACATAATCTCCAGCAAGGCTTCTCATCTGAGCCAGGTAATAATGAGGACTACTGGGGTCTTGTAATCTCTGCCTCTTTAGACTGGAATGAAGAGGCTGGCTGACTTGTTTTGATGCGTAGTCATACGGTGACACATGATGAATGGGCTGTCCTAATGCTGTAGGATCTATGTAAGTAGGGTAGCATCGTTTGAGATGGTTACTGTGAGCCGGTAAAGCTTGTCTGGGAGGTGAGGGGTGATGATCAAGGTGAGGTGAATTCTCTCTGAGACTGTTCTGATGAGCAGGTTTGATCTTCTGAGTGGTATGTTGTATGACAGATGGTCGATGACTGGACGGATGCTCCTTGTGGTGAGGTAATCCCGAATTTTCCTCGGGTCTCACTAATGGTGACGAGTTTGAGACGTGCCGATTGCATGTGTCATCGGCTGAGAGTTTCGTGCCTAGGCTTGGTGGTTGTGTGCCGGGTAAAGATCTAGCCAACTGAGAGGGGGAGTAGTTAAAAAGATGTGAATGTGGAGGGAGTAAGTGCGGAGGGGACTGTAATGACGGACTTTTCTGATAAGGGTGTTTTAACATGGGGGCGTGATAAGGTGAGATTGGGTGATGGGCGGCTTTCTGAGTTGATACCGGATTGAAAATACTGGGACTATTTCTATATCTCGAGTCCTGTGATTTTTCAACCAAGCTGCCTCTATTACAATTGTCAGTTCTAGAGTTTGATTTCCCTACATCAAGACCCTCTACTTTTTTATTGGTAGATTGTTCAGTGAGCACTGGTCTGATATTATCGGATATAGAGGCAGTGACTACAGGTTCCATCTGTTCTTCTTTCACTCCAGGTGAGCGACCACGACTGACTTCCAGTTTGGCCTACAAAACAAATACAAACTCTGGTTAATGTTTTATATTATGAACACAAGTTTTAGCACAAGATTTCCATAATGTAGTGTACTAAATGACAATTACCGGCTATGTGTTAAAGCAGGTCAAAATTTTGTTAAGATGTATGTAACTTTGATTGACAGAGAAGATGAGCCAATCAAAAACAGTTGTGGAGACTTGTATGGAATACAAAGTCTACCTTAATAACAAAACCTTCAGTTTCGTTCTCATTTGTTTAAATAAATGAAAAGTCAATCGATTTTTGTGTTTTGTCAAAAATTAAGCATAATTGTGTTCTATGACAGTTATCTTTTTTATCATCAGTATCTTACTCCATAATCAAATGCAAATTGTCCATTCTAATCTGACCAAAAGCATGTTACGTTTGGAATAATTGTACTCATCCCAACCCAATTGAAAAAAAAAGAAGCCGTACGGCCTCACCTTAACACTGTTTTGGGGAAACAGTTTGGTATCATTCTGATATTTATCCAGCAGTTTGACAGGTTTATCACTGATTTCATCATTTTCATTTTTATCAGTGTCTGACTTCACACAGGGTGCTGCTGGACAATCATCTTCTCCTTTTAAATATCTCTCGTATGGTAACAAGAGTCTGAAAATATATAGACATTTTATGAAATGGGCTTTAAATTGTTTGTTCTCTTCCTTTGATGTTTTTAACATTGTATTTTAAGACATTCAACTCATTGTGACAGAGAAGTAAATGTTGCTGAAAGAGTGTGTAAAAGACACCAAGCAGATTTTGTCGCAAACCTTTTATGCTTAGTAGGAAGTGAGAAACTACACAAACTGCTTTTTCAGAGTGTTATGTTTCGAGATCTATCCTCTACCAACCAATGTAAAGCCGACATCACCAGCCATCAGAGATTGATTGGTGCTTTACGCCGTGCTCAAGAGTATTTCACCTATATGACTCTAACACAACCAAAAACTGTGAAGTCACTTATAAGTGTTATAATCACTGTTGGAACATCACTAATGTTCCTCCAGTGCTAAAAGTATGACAGCATGAATATAATCTGGAAACATACTAACTTAGCCAGACTGCAAAAGCATAAACAAATGGGTTGTGTGCTCACAGGTAGAAGTCATTGTTTACTTTGTGGTCAAAGAAGCAAGAGGCCTTAAATAACACAAGCTCAAGTTTGTTATGTTTCCTAATGTTAAAACGGGTGCAGAGTATAAGGTGACCCGGATAAGGTGTTACCATTGGGCGTCATGTTGACTTAGACCTTGGCCCAGTGGCCTTGGGTATAGGTCATGCTAGATCTCCCAGACATTTTGGCTTAAAGTCATGGCCAGGTGATATAGACGGATAGACAGACGGGCGGATAGACAGACGGGCGGACAGACAGTGACAAAACATGACACGTTCTCTTTCTTCTCGCAAGTTAGCATTGTATATGAATGCTTGAGATAAGTACACAACAACCTTACAATCCTCTTGTGGACTTCAGTAAATACCATAATATAAACACCAGTATATATATTGATAATATGTATAATAAAACTGTTAAAAGAGAATATTTAATTTAATTACAAATCTACTTATAATACAAGATTTATGCACAGTAGAATATCAATCAATTTATTTGCCTTATGGATCCTAGGCTACGTACCTTTCATAATGTCTTCGAGTACAGGTGGCAGCACTAGTACTTCCTGGGTTTCCTCCTAACTGATCATAAAGGTGCTTCCACAACCTCTTCTGGGTTATCTGAATAATAATGTTCACATGTTATTAATATGACACTCGGCAAACATGTGTGTTCACAGCTTCGACGCATATCATATCATATCATCTCATCTACATTTTCTTTTTTTACTTAGTTACACAACCCACATAGACAAACAACTTCCAAATAAGTACGAGAAAAAGCAAAATGTGTGTTCTACAGAACCTAAATGCCAGTGGATTTCATCATGATTTGACACAATTATGAGTAAATAATTGAGAATGACAATATTAATATACATTAAACCACTAAGGAACTAAACCAGCTTTTTTCAACAAAAGATTGTCTTATCCGGTCATCTAATTCGAAAATAAATCACAATATACACTGGACACATAAGTTATTTGATGTTCAAAAGAAATAAAATAGGATAGCATCTAAAAGCAAAATAATAGAACTACTAAACAAATTGAAGACAAATAAAATCTGTATAGGCCTACATGTAAGACACAGGGTCTATATAAAAGGTAGACCAACAACAACACAAATCCAAGAATGCCTGCAGCAAAAATCATGTAGAGAAGGAGCTTTTAGTTCTCTGACTGTTCGTATATTTATTTGCCTGATTCTTTATCAAGTAAACTCATATATACTTTCTAGTGAAAAAAGTGTTGGTAGCTATAGTTTATCAAATAAGACTTGGAAACTGGATTTTGTCTGTTTGCTTGATTGGGGTGTTATGTCAAACCAGAAGTTCATAAACTAGAAGTGTGAAACCTCGTATTCAGTAGTTTAGACGGCATTGTTTCTAAAACGTTCGCATTCAGCTTACGCAGCAAACTGGCGAACGGTCAGGGAAGATAATTTCAGAATTGAACTGAACCTTCGCTGCAGCCAGTCAATTTGACCTGACTTGACCTTGCAATAAGAGCGAAATGCGCACAGAATCATGGGAGTTTCTGTGATAAAACAAACAAGATTGCAACTAAAAAACAGTGTACAAACGGGGCAGAATATCCCAAACTGTTCAGTGTATAATCAGGGATTACAAGGCGCTTCACAAGGAGGAAGTTGGCGTCAAGAAATGTAAGAAATCTGTAAAGAAATTGTGAAGTGAAAAAGTGAAGGGGTGAAAGTGAAAAAATGAAGTGAAAAAGTTGAAAGTGTAAAAGTTAATAGTGAAAAAGAGGCAGAGTGTTTACTTCATCACTTTTTAACAGTGACTGTAAATGTCCTGCTAATTTGGACTGTCAGAAAAGGTTGCAAAGAAAATGTTGACTTTGATCAAAATCGAACTATTCAATTGTGAGTCGATTGTACAAATAATTCACATTATAGTAAGGAGATAAGATTAATAAAGTCAACGGCAGACACATGAGCAAATTACGTATTAGTCCTTACCTCCGTATACATAACCATGATTTTCATAAACCCCATACTATTTTCCCATAATTCAAGAGTGGCGCAAGGGCCGAAGTGGCAATCGAGAATTATCGACGTTTTAAGACTTTTGCTGACTAAAATCTAATCAGCGCAATGTAGAGAATTTTAATAACCCACTGTGCATATCATACAGTTGACATCACCCTATCTCTTATAAAGTGGGCGATGGAAACAATGATGTCTACACTACTGAATACGAGGTTTCACACTTCTAGTTAATGGACTTCTGGTCAAACATACTGTAATTTCACTCATATGAAAGCGGGCCAGCCTAATTAGCGGAGGAAACCACCCTGAACGGCATAATTGGTTTCATGCACAAAAATGAACAATTTTTCTTAGGATACAGGTTACTGCATTTACCAACATAAGCTGATATTCAAACAAATATCAAGCAGTTTTATCTTTGTGTCAAATAAAATGTTTATTATACAGATAGTAGCCCTGACAAACACAGTAACAATATTCTTATCTGATACAATACATAACCTGTTGGACTCACACACTGTTAAAAGATAAGTGCTAAAACAAAGACCCAAATATTTTCACACCACAGTACTCACCATTTCAAACATTGACTCCAAAGTCAGCAAAAGGAAGAAAATTTCAAGATATTTGTGGTAAGTTTTAACAAAAACATTGCTATGTTAACTTTGATACACCTAGTATGAACTTAGGCATTCTATAAGGGCCACTTTCAGCAGTACCATCATAAAGAAAATGTGTTAAATTAATTGTCACGAAAACAGTCACCAGCGGCAATAGTCTACGATATAAATCCTGCATTATGATAAAATATGTTCTTTGTGACATTCAAATTTTAGTTTAAAACCTTTATCAGTTTATTCCAAACTCTCATTAGTTTGTTTCTAGAGTACCATAACCACAACTGAATTTCACCAATAAATGGACAAGGGGAGGTAATTACATTCCACAAAGGGTAAATAACTCTATTGCATCAATGTTCTTCAGCATTTAAAATTAATTCCAATAGGAAATCTACTTTCAAACCTTTAATTTTATATAAATACTTACTTGATCATAGCCACCCAGTTTCTTTGCGTAAGTGTAGAATACATATATGTCAACTGAAATATACAGAGCAAACTTTATAATTTTTGTAAAAAAAAATTATGTTTAGGAGGAACTGACGCCAATAACCAAATAACTTTATTTCACACCTACAACCCCCGTGTTTTCACTCTGGAGTCGTATGATATTGTGTGCTATTTCTACTAGGGAAAATAACGCTTGTTCATCTTGATTAGTCAACAAAGCCCAATGGACTAATTTCAGGTCATGTTTTCACTACAGCATTACCAAATATGGTAGTCTGTTCTCACATATCTAACTGAAGGGTTTTAATTTTATTGTTGTTGTTAATACTTTTCCATTTTTCTATCAACAATTTATTATAGTATTACTGTTGGAGTCCCATGTTATAGGGATTTCTAGTTACATCAATTGACTGGCAGACACCCTGCTAGATCCTTTTTTTTGTTTTTATCACACAGGCTCCCATTGAATAACCTCTAAATATAAAAGCAGTTGGTTGATTGGTTGGGGTTTTATGACGTACTTAAGGTTATTTCACTTATATGACAGGCGTGCCAGCCAAATGGGTGAAGGAAACCGCCCTATTAAAGCGTCGTCTGCAACATAGAAGATGACACAACACATTTAAAGGACAAAGACAGGACACCACAACAAATCTACTTCCTGATACCTCTTAGCTCAGAGAGCACCGTAAGCACCCTCTCAACCACCTGTCTCCTACAAGGGAAATACCGGTAGTAACATAAACAATGATGAAAACTGAAATTACCATGCATTGGATACTCACTTTGTTTGAATCCTAGCGAGGGTATTCTCTCTATAGGTGTTTTCCGACTCTTCATGTATTTATGTAGCGACTGTAAAAATGTCTGCTCCTCTTTGGTGATATTTCTTTTATCTTTTAAATGAGTTCCATTCTTCAAACTATCCTTCCTTGTTCGTATTGTTAACTAAAAACATAAAATAGGTTTAAAAGATGGTGTAACTGTAAAAAATCACATAACAAATTGTTCATTTTACTTTTTTGTTTTTTTGTTACCATACTTAAATATTTTGGAAAAATGGCAAATAGTGTAATTTACTTATCTGTTTGATGCATAACATTCTACTTAATGACTTACAAAAAATATAAATATAAAAGGATAGACGAATTTATGTCCACAGATACCACCGACATACATATGTATATTTACTGTTTACTTTGTGACATGAGGGTAATAATAATGCCCAAGTATAAAATGTTTGAACTAAAAAAGTGAATAAATTAAGTGCATTTGAAAATTATGGTTGAACTATAAAGCATCTTTTTCAATTGGGCCCTGGAAATGTTAGTGGATGACTTACTGGGGAAGGTTTTGTTTTAGAACCAGAAGGGGGTAGAAATAGATCCCCATTGGAATCACCACTGTCAGATTCTAAAGAGGACTCCTTCTTAGACTGTAAACGTTTCTTCCTAGGCCTTCCTTTTAAATTGGGGGCTGAAATGAACAACTCTTGGGTTAAAGTGTTTGAAATCTGTTGTTGCATATTTATGGACATTTGCCATGTAGACCATCAAGACAATGTTATATTGAAAAATTGTACAGGCCAATAGAAATTTTTACCAGAAATGTTCTGCAGTTATATTTAACCTTTATTCCAAACTCTGACAGAAATCGATCATAAATAGCATGATTTCTTTATATAAAAGTGTGTGTTTAAGTTAAAACATATACCACTTAAGATGTGTACCAATTCACGTAATGCAATCCTAATAACATAGCTACAGCCACTATACAATTTATTTACCAAATTTAAACAAACTGTGCATGTAACAAGAACATAATCAATTCTAAAGCCTTTAAAATCTTTTTTAAAATTCAACAAGTGATCCAAGTGAGTACATGTTTTGCTGGATAACAGTTTTGGTTCCCTGCAATATATAATTTGAACTATACTAAATGTTTTTATTCTTACCTAGGTGATCACAGCGAATCTCTAAATTATCAAGTTCTATGTCATCAAAAGTGTCTCGACAAAATAGCACCCTAGAGTTACTGTTCTTGACAGTGAATCCACCGATAGCACAGACAAGAGCATTACGCAGCCAGTTGTCTTCACACTTCTCAAGCCTCTTCATCACAGTCTTATATCGGCAGTAACGAGGGAAGCTCAGAATCATTACCTGTGTGGAGTTTGATGCATCACAATCTGAAAGAGGGCAATTTTATATTTAGAAAAATGTGTTAAAACTTCATAAAAACTCCAGAACTAATAAAGGATGGCTTTATGCACAGTTAAAATTCAAATCAATGATAAAGCTACGTACAATAATTGCAAATAAATTGCAATGATGAAATGATATTTTATCACAATCTAAGAAAGATAAATTTTACATTTAGAAAAATGTGTTAAAACTACATAAAAACCCTAGAACTAATAAATGACGACTTAATACACAGTTAAAATTCAATCATTGATAAAGCTACATCAGTAATTGAAATTGGTCGATTTTACAGGACAGGATTTGACTTTTACCAGAAATGGAGCAAAGGGATACATAGAATTTCATTCTTTGTCAAATATATTTATATATTTTATGGGTTTTTGGGGGTTTTGTTTTGTTATTTGGAGACAACATTCTATTCACAAAATTCTGCAGACTACAAAACCATAATGGAACTGAAGCCATAGTCCTGTGTGATGCACTAAGTAGCTAGTGCCCAGATCAATCATTCTGTCAGCCCTAAATCAACATACACTCTACGTGTACATATAAGATGGTAAAATACACAATTACAAAAGCACGCTTTTGTCAAATTTCTTTCAGATACATCTTAATTTTTTATTTCAATTTTTATTAATATTCTGAATTTTAATATTAAATACAAATAATGCAGTTTATTTGTCAAAACACATGATCACTACATAACAACATCTGTTGCTTGTACATGTATTGTAATATTGCATTCAAGCAGATCCTCATCAATCCATACAAGCCTGGTATAAATTAACTAGAAACTCCAGGCAATAATCAATGACCTAAATATAGATTTAAAGACTTGTACATGCACCAACGTATTAAGGGTCAATTAAAGAATAGATGCCTACATAAAAAAGAAAGGTGAAGATCACTGATAATTGAGTATACATTAAGCCACTTGACATTATATACATATTATTTTCTAAATATATAGAAAGAAAATTTTGCTTGCCTAAATAGGCTTTGGTCATACGAAAAAGAGACTTAATTAAACTTACTGATTATTTTAATAATTAAAACCTGTCTAAATATGTTTTATATCTTCAGACTTTTGTTTAAATAAGCCTGCAAATAAATCAAATTACATTTAGTGTTTACATTTATGGTTTTAAGCCTTAGCAGAGTCAATGCATACGCAAGGCAGAATTAGGTCAGTACCAAAACTAAGCAAGTGTTTAGAGTTATAAAAAAACAGCCTGCCTATATTCATCAACTACAACACATACATGTAGACTGTTAGATACCTATACCACTGACTCACTTCATAGCATACATGATTGTAGAAGAAACAAAATGAGATACAACAAGATTGACGGGTTGATTGTTTTTTTTTATTGATTTAATTCTTTGATTTATTAATTGATCTTGGATGTCTTTTATATTTCATAAATTGGTAATGTACAAAGTATTTTTTATGGATTTTCAGATACATGCACTGATGTTACAAACATAAAGTTTGACATACTATTAAGAAAGCTACCATCATCTGATCCTAGTTAACTCTGCTAAGCTGTAGGTGATCAATAATGAACATGGTGACTGCTATTTGATGGGTTTAATGGAGGAGCACCGATTTCACAGACAATCAGATAAAATAATATGATTCCAGTAACAATGTGATTTGTTATAGATACATGATAATGTGAGCATGTAAACTGGACAAATGCCAGAATCATGCCAAGCAATGGGAGTGCACTGTTCTCCACATATTACAATATAATATAACACACTTTACTCTCTACAGTTTGAGAATTTCATTATATGCACTGTATAATAAACACATTGGTTACAGTACATCTGCTTAACACCGTGCACATCAGAGTATACATATCAGAAATATATGATGCTACAATATATACAGCAAATTGAACAATCTGGAATGCATGCAGGCTGTGGTTATTTTGGTCCAGAATGTGGATAGGGATTTAATCAATTCCCCAGACTTCTTGCTCTTCAAGTCAAAACTGATGAATGGGAGGGGTGAGGGGGAAGGAGGAGTGGTTTCGGAGACTATATTGTTACACTGCCTGCCTTGGAGACTCACACCCCTCTCTACCCTCCCATTATAATCTAGCTTGACTTTACTCTAGTACATATTGAAACCATTTTTAATTGCCATATCTTCGAATTCCCAAACACAGATTATATATATACTTTGACTTCTTTGAAAGTATCATTCCAATTTCATGAATTACAAAGACATGACGACTGAGATGGATTTTCATGTTTGAGTGGCATTTAGAAGCTGGGTAAATTACAAAGACATGACGACTGAGATGGATTTTCAACTTCATGATTTTTAACTTCACAACTTCATGAATGTTAGTTTATGTTATTAAAATCGAGATAACGAATTTATGCAGCAGTATGGCGAGTAAATTTGAAAGAACTCCTTGTTAACAATTGTTCAGTTTCTCTTTTAAATAGACATTGTCAGACAGAAATCACAATAATACTAAACCCTAGACTTGCTCTTCCCCCTGATCTGGAGATTGACTTGAAATACTTCATATAATTTTGTTCAAGTTTATCTAATAAGTGAATCAGATGATATTTTTAAAATATAATAAAACAAATTTAGGCCTTTGGCTTATTACACTAGATATCATGAGTAATACTCACTCAGTCATATAGTTTCTAAATGCATGAATATATTTTTCTTTTCACCCCTCGGCAACATTCTATTTACAGCCTTCACAAACTGGTTTCAATCTTTCTTAAATCAACATTTCAAAAATTACATGAAAAAAAGACAATAACGAACACTAAGAAAACAGTAAGATGTGCTATAATTCTTTGAGCTTTCTACAATTAAAAACAAAGAGAATACAAAAGAGCTTCAGCTGAAATAGTGTCAGAATTTGAGGAGGCTGTATATCATCACTTCAGTCAATCACGACTAAGATAAAATGACATTCACTCAAAACTACAACATTTCCCTATTTCAGGTACAAAGCTCTGTAAATAAATGAGAAGTGGGAATCACAGAGAAAGAATATAATAGTTATCTGGAGAAAACTAATATTTATAACACTATAAATGTCAAGTAAAGCTTAAAGGAAATAAAATTTAACTGAAAAGACTTTTCTGAATCTAGGTTGAAATATTAGGAGAGGAAATCTGTGTATTTATTACAAAGTATATGTCAGCCATTTATCACTACTGACACTCCTGACCCCTGAAATCTATTCTCATGTATGTACATGTAAAAAGAGTATAAGCTATAAAATGGCTTCCTAACACAGCTTTTATAGAAGATAACACAGCAATAAACCCTCTCAAGCTAATCTTAATAGTTTGATACTTCAAAGCCATCATCTTTTAACTTTTAGACAAACATGTATCTGTATATTTAACAGAAAACAGATATTAAAAAATATGTATATCAGACATGCTGATTAATATAAAAAAATATTTTTGTAATTTTGATTTTAAATATTGATACTAGAAATAAATATTGCATGTTTGTGAAAATATTTTTTATGAGAAATGTTGAACAATCAGGATATCTTTTGTATTCATGTTAAATGCCTTTGGCGACACACAATAATAACCACATTTGAGCTGATCTTGGAGGCTCTCTACTGTGGATATCAACTACCAGAATATAATAGAATAGTGTGTTTATCAAATAGTTCATGATTATAAAACATAACTAAAAAAAGATAAAGTAATACATTAATCTGTGATAATAGAAACTTGAATCCAGAAGCTTTGTTCTTTATGATGCAAATTTATAACATATTATTAATAATCAGCTTTTGTTAGCAAATGAGGCTATGTCTTTTTTCAACAAATATTTAATACTGAATATTAACCTATTTAACCTATCTACATATACCGGGTACATGTATATAAATATCTCATAGCTCTACAACAACATTTTTACACATGTTTATAAAATAATCTTTTTGACAATTTGTTCATTTAATTCCAAATTAACTTTGATATATATCAATATAATTTTCCATTGCTTATTAAGACATCCATCAATATTTGTGATTATATTTCTTGTATGATAACAAAATGTGTAATAAATGAGTGAAGAGATTTATAAAGCCAAGTACTGTCATTAGTTATATAGAGTGGCAGCTATCAATTTATTATAGGCTGTACTAGAGTTGGTTCATCAGAGGACGGGAAGATTGTGCTAGAAGTAGCAAGATCAATATCATAATGATCTGCTAATCTGATATACAATTTGATAGCAACAAATGCTAGATGTAGGCCAACTTCTCCACCACATTTCTTCAGACAATATTGGATATTTTTGTGGAAATACAGCACAGCCTTTACAAATTATTGAAAATGAACTGACAGCAATTTAGTGCTTCTAAGACATATTTCATCTGTTGTGTGCATGAATGTTTTACATTAAATTAACATTATATAAATAATATGACCCACTAAACCTTACACTTTGTTATCCATTCCCAAGTATTGCACCTAACAGATTTTTTGGCGAATACAAATGACAGCTGTATATACAACTATACCACAACATTGTAAATCAACACTATCAAAGTGTTTAGAATATAAATTTCTTCAACATTAAACTCAAAACTGATCTGTGGAACTACTCGTTAAAGTCAGAATTGGTATCAGGTATAACATAATTTATGCTTTCATTCCTGTATGTAGTCATTTTAAAAAAAAAACATGTGTCGCCGTGTTTTCTTATTGTCAGAGTGGTTCCACATTGCTATAAAATTGTGTGTATGAAAATCATATATATTGCTGTTTGGTTCCATCCAAAATTGCATTAAAATTCAATTGTCATACAGGTTTAAATGAAATACATAGTTAATTCTCACTGGCTGTTTTCCTCCTACAGACAGGGGTTGAAATCCTTACTGCTTTGTGTCAGCAAACAAAAGTAGAGATTTTCAATGGAAAGGCGACAGGTGACTGGTTTTTGGCTGTCTATCATCACAAATAAAAGCATTAAAAAGGCTACTTCACAAGTTAAATTCTATCAATGAATAAATTCTATCAGGAGATACACATTACCTTCTTTGTTGATCAAATATATGTCAAAAACTATACTTGGAATTAATTTCTTAGAACTTCACATTTTCTATTATCGTTTTTAGGGGAGTTACTTAACAAATAAAGATTTTGAATAACTATCTCATTGTTTATTGCTTCAATAATGAATCTAGAAAGTGTAATACAGCCAGCTGTTGATATAATTCATTAATTTCAACAAAGAAAAGCTGATGACCAAATTAAGACTGTGTCACAGTATCATACACTGTCTTGCCACATGCATAAAACCCTATAACCAAATCTTCAGCATCAATTAAAACACAGCTGAAGGGCAAAGTCTTTTTTATATTCTTGTTCCCTTATAAACATATAAACATGAGGCTCCACACAATGACTTACTTTTCAGGAAAGAAATCCTGCACATTTTTAATTGATAACATAAGTTAGACCCAGTAAACCTGATACAATTTTAAGCATTTGTACTTTATTATTAAATATAAATGTCAGTGCAACTGTAGTTTTATCAAACACAATTGTTTCCTGTAATATATATATATGAGACATCAGTATGTGATCAGGTTTCCATTGTTGTTAACACTTAACAGGTAAATTTGTGTCCTGGTCCAAAAAATTATTTATATTCAAATATTTTCTGCATGTAGCAGCTTGTAAAATAGCCATTTGTCATGGGCACTGAGCTTTTATCAGGCAATTATCAAACATAAATTGTACTAACTAGACAGGTTATATTTACCATTAACATATACATACTAAAATGGGTGAATATGGACAGGACTGAAGTCTACATAGATATATTTGCTAATTTGAATAATATAAAAAAGGAAAGCTAATATATTTGTGTGAAGAGTAATCACAATGTCACTGGGATATGGACTAATTAAAACTGATAAATCATCTCATGTTCTAGATAAATTCTCAGACAAGTTTCTAGAAACACCTAAATATCGAGTTGTTCTGGATAACCTAAAGGCGTATCTTGAGAAAAGGCAAATATATGTAACATGTAAATTATGAAGGTACTACATGTATGTGGTGAATATGTAATATATGTGTGCAAACAATGACATTTTTTATTACAGCAAAAAATCTTCTTAGCCTGCATTTTTTTTTTTTATGACAGACAATTAAATAGAATTTAAGAGCATTGAAAAATGATCCAGCTAATTTATAAAAATATTTAGTTTGCATAGTTATGCCTTCTTCCCTGTTCATTGATATACACTGTGTTTAATTCAACCTGACATCCTACATGTACATATTCAACACTACGACATTTCTTAAAGTTAATAGTGTCTGATGACTGACTTACATGTGTAGAAGTTACTACAGATGTTTATTAGGATATATTCTTTAGATGCCTTTGGGGGAAATAGTTTGAAGGTTACCACAGATACCTAATGCACTAACCAGTGGTGGTAAACATAGAACCAGTCAGGATATAGATGTATATATGAGTGCAATTTTAATAAAGATATCCTGTTTAAAGTTAAGAGGGCTAGTTGATGAATTGAAGGTCTGCTGCCAAGATTTACATGTGGAATTCAATATGAATGTAAATTGAGATTTATTTTCATAAACTGTGGCCAGAATACAGCTTCAAATCAAATCAACAAAACTTGAGGTTCCACACGGTCAACCTTTAGTTGATCTAAGGTAGATTTATCAAAATACTTACAATAAGACAAACTTGATCTTATAATTAACATCAGCATTCAGTCTGAATCAAAGAGTAACTTCCTGCACAGAATTATGCTACTAAAAATATACATAGTTATAATGTATTTGCAAACATTTAATACTTCCTGTCAAAAATATCTTCGTATACTGCACAAATGTTACATCAGAAATAATGGAGTGATCAATAATATTTGTGAACTTAAACAATTAAACCTTAACAATAAATGGTTAAATTGACCACCATGAAGAATAGTTGAGTATAACCTTTTAAAATAAAAAGGTATTTGTGTGCCTCAAGATTTACATTGATCACTCTATTACTGTAGTTTAACATATATATGTAAACTGCTACCTACAGTGTCACTCATTCAGAGTGGCATGTAACAGGGAATGTCTGCAATTATTCTGAGGGTGGACAATCACTGCATAATCTATTGAGCCATAATTGATAAACATAAGCTTTTGATTTGTTGTATTTGCTCAGATTGATCATGAAGACGATATGACTTCGTGACAAAGTAAAGGACTGCCTCTAAACACCCCTAGGCTATAGCATTAATGTAAAATAAACTAAATGAATAAATAACAGTGTTCCACTGAAACAATTTAAAAGTTATAATAGCAATATTCTTTACATGTTACCTGTTTGTTTGTTTGTTTGATTGGGGTTTTAGGCCTAACTTTAGGTTATTTCACTCATATGATGGTGCACCAGCCCAAGGGGTGAAGGAAACCACCCTTAACGATGCTGGCAACATAAGCATTTAGACATGTTTTGCGTTTACACCGGCAAGAAAACATGACAACTAAAATGGATTTTCAACTTCTGGGTATATACCCAGTAATATAAGTTGAAAATCAATCTTAGTTGTCATGTTTTTGTTATGTGCCCCTAAAAAAAAAAAGAGTGAACTAAACTGATCCGGATCAGAATAGTTCCCAGGATGCCTTGTTTGGATTGCCATGCCATTTTTATTTTTTTGTCGGCGTACACTCAAGCTATAGCTAGCACTGTGCTAAGCTTTCCTACGTTAACGCATAGTCATTAATTGGTGAACTAAAATGAGCTGGCTGCAGAGCCGGATCTTCTCAGTTCACGTTTTCATTGGCCGAGTTATCGTGGCTACAGAAGATACCACAGAACATTTACGAAAAAAAGGACACTGCAACAAATTGCATTTCTGATGAAAACATGATAGGCTTTACTGTTGCATACAGTCTACCGCCACAGGCTGTTATACCTCAGTGTCTTTTACAGCTGATGTGCACATATCGTTATCATCTACATTACATATAATGCAACTGTCCAATGGAGTTAAACATCTTTAAATTGTCAATTTTACTATGTCTGTCACAATTTAAATTCATTTTATTTCTATTGTTTAGGTTTTTATAAAGTGATAAAATGTCAAATATGATTGATAGTTTAAACTAGCGAAGTCAGAAGGCAAGCAGTTTTTTCTCTCTCTACATTTATAAAACATGTATGTCAATGCAAAGGTGTTTAGATATTCTCAAACAACAGCCTACAAATAAGTAATGCAAAATTATAGCTAACATCCATCAACGACAAGCCGGTTTCAGGGCATCTTCCTAGAGGAAATAATCATGTTCTAGTCGGACTGCTGTAGATTATGTCTGATTGAATGATTTTTTCTACCAGTGTAAATGGAGGTTTGGCTAAATCAATTACCAAAATAAAAAATAAACATTTTCCTAATTAAGATAAAATATGTTTTGTTTTTTGTTTTAAATTTAATAACCTGTTTTTATTACTACCATCATGTAGTTAATTTTTCCAGACTTTCAGTTATCCACCGATAATTTACTAAGTATTTTTCAAAAAATTATTTGGATACCCTTAATTTGATAGTTTGTTGAATACTCACCAATATTTTGGTCATCATTTTCTCCTTTAAACTGAAGCCCAAAGTTATTAGCAGCGAATGATTTGGCCAGGTTAATTGGGTGTTTGTCATTCTCCAGGCTTTCCTCATCATCTGTAATAGGAATACTGCCTCTTTCCCAGGACACCCCATCTTCAATGAGACTGACCAAATCATCTAGCTTGAGGATTATCTTCTCAGAGACAGCCAGCACTTCATCCTAGTATCAAAAAAATAATAAAAACATCACAAATTTTCAGAGGTATGATTCCTCATTAAACACAAACACATCATATATTCATGCTGCTCATTCTATGCTAGGTAACCTGGAAACAAGGTGAACAGATTCATAGCAAGTTTAATATATTAAATAAATAAACACAGAAACCATTGTTTAAAAGCCCAAATTGTCTAAAAGTTATAGGCTAATCTTCGTAAAATTAGACGAAGTGTACACAAGCAGTCACATAATATATGTTATTTATTTCGTAAAATATTGAGATGAAAAAATAACTAAATAAATTTTAAAAAGTAGGCCCTATTTTGTGTGTTAAACTGTGTTAGATTTAAGTGGTGAAATAATCAACAGGAACATGTGTGCAAACAGCCTGCAACTTGCCACTCAACTGTATTACAGGATAAAACCATGTGCAGGTTAACAATATGTACATACAGGAACACCTTTGCTCTGGCTTGCATTATCAACACATGTGCATGTATAGAGGGATGACCAGAGTTAAATGAGGGGAGTTACCCTGTTTGACCCACCCCATTTCCCCTTGCCCATCCTCAAGGGTCAGTTAGCTGCTATGCCTGACCAGTTTACCAAGGCTATTTACTCATAGAATTTAGCCCAACAGATAAAGAGAGTTTTGGATCAATATTAATCAACAGTCTCTCTATAGTCACAACTGTAGAGTTAAAAATATTAAATAGAGCTTTATTATGTCACAGAGTATTGTTTACAGATTTGATATTAATGAATTAATTGATAATCAGCTATGAATAGTAAATAATTAAATTATGAGATGGTTATTTAACCGCATATAATAAATACATTCACCATTGACATGACATTGTAGCTACAGAACTGTGCCAGGCTAAAACATTGTAATGCCTGCATAGTGCATATCGTAAGATTTTCAAATTTGGGTGCCATCTTGCTACACTCATTGATAAATAAAATAAGCTTTTTACTTATGCGCAAGGTGCGCATTTTAGATACATAAAATATCTTTGAAAGTTCAATTTACCAAAGAGAATTGAAAATCACTTACTTGGACAAGTTAAAACTAATTAGTGCCAAAACTTAAAATTACACATTTTTGTTCGGTACTGTCCTGTATCGTTATATATGGATTACGTAGTAAATTCATAGTGATGCTTACAATGACATTTGAGACTAAACCAAATGAGAGTGAAAAAAAAACCCTACAGGTTTGATTAAATATTTTTCTAGGAAAAATGAACTTTTGGTGCAAAAGTTTCCCAAAATTTTTAAACGAACACGATTGACAAATATATAAAAGAAAATTTCCCAAAAAAATTTAAATGGACATGATTGAAAAATTTATATAATAAATTGTTCAATAAAGAAAAATCATAAATTGACAGATTATATATGTTGTTTAGTAAAAAGGTGACAGTGAATTAGCAGGAGACTCCATTTATAGGTCTCATTGTGTCTCCTTTTTTATTTTGATGGTATGTAATACCATGTGAACCATACATCATACATGTATCTGTAAGAATCCAGTAAATGTAGAGAAATATCCAACCAAATTCTAATTTTATACAAGCTGGAGCATTTCCTCACAATTATGAAAGGACACAGATCTGATCTTACTAGTATTTACTATGTAAGAATATGGTGACCCGTTAATATCAATGGAGGCCACCTGTTGGTTGCAGTTATAGAACCCCCTTATATTCTTAATGACATCTAGGTCAGGCAAGTACTGCCAAAGGGATTTCTCCATATTATAGATACACAAGCTTTATCAATGACAGCTGGAATAGTTTACTGCTTAATAAAACATTTGAAACAGACTTTAAACCAGTCCCACAAAAACAGAAAGATTGATTTTACTGAATGTTAATCTTTAAAACCCATGATAAATAATTCATAAAATAGGAAAAAGAAACATGCACATATTTTTTTGTTTAGTGTTTTTCAGTAAGCAGCCACATGGATTTGAACACATGGAATCATACTTGTAATTTTATGACAAACAAATGAACAGATAGCTTATCCTCTTATAAATATCATTTTAAAAGACACAAATTGAAATATTATATGTTGCTCTTCATTAGTCTAGTCTTGTGATAAACTGATCATAACCACCAGGTAGAAGGTAATATGTTGTTTAATAAAAAAAAAAGAACAAAAACAGGATATAGGAAGAAGTTGTTGTTGTTAAGAATGGGATAATTGATCATGTGTTTAGCTCAAAGTGTACATGTACTTCTCCAGAGGGCTTTCTCTACAATATTTAACTCACAGAATAAGCCTGCATAGATGAAGCTCAAACATCTTTTTAAACAGGTTTCTGTTGGAATGATGTGGGGGCCCAGAGAGGGGGGTTTGTTAACATGTGTCAACAGTTGAAACACTATCATCCTTATAATATCCAAGATAAGGATATCCATTATTCATCTATTAACCAAGCCCATTGCATAAACAATGTCACACTGCTAATGTTTCAAGTTGTGTATAAATAAAACTACATAACAGACATAAACTTATAACATCCTGTTAAGCTAAGCTATGTCTGATTATTTTACAGGAAATTATTTTTGAAGCACTGCTCATGTTGAAATCAAATCAACGGAAGGTCTATTAGATAAAATTAATGTAGACCAAAATAATAGCATCAATGATTTCCCCCTTATACATGTACTTACATACCATCTTATATGAAATTGCAGCCTCTCCTCATAATGGTACATGTTATATATTTCAAGCTATGTGATAATCAGTAACGTGAGCAAGCTGGCAGTAAATTTATGAATAAATTTATTATTATATATATAAATTTATCAAAATTGAAAAGAAAAATACTGACCAGGCTAACTAGATAAACATTGAAGAATCAATTTAGTACAAAGTAACATTATGTTTCACCTTTAGATTGAATGTAATCGATTAACTGGCCGTCCTGAGCAACTGAAAATCAATTTTATTTTTGCAATGCTTAATTTAGCAATTCACAGTCAGTCATGTTTTCTTTATATACACAAGGATTGTCAGTGCAATGTGTGAAACCAGCTGACCTTTATAATGATGGTAACACAGGCAGTTTTACCCATGTAGTAGGCATGGACTAAATACATCAACAATCTGGCTCACAGAGAGCGCTAGCTGACCGTCTCACTCTAGAGCCCCACTTTACTCAATAACAGCACAGCAGGCCCTCATGTGCCTGTCATAATCATAAACTATTCTTTGAAATAAATGACCTATCAAATATAAATTGATTGATTTTCCTACCAGTATGCAGCTACATGCAAGGATGTAGAACAAGAACAAGATCAATAAAGAGAAATAACTATTTCAAATGCCAAACTTAATAAACATAATTGTGTAAATCCAATAACAATGGTACGAATTAGAAAAAAAAATCTTCTTCAACTGCCAGTATGCTACATTCAATTATTATTTAAAGCCTGATGGATTAAAGTTAGTCTTCTTTGCTTCCATTTATCCCATCGAGCTTTATATATATATTATCAGAAGATTGTATCAGAATTCATTTGAAAATTGTACAGTGAAAATTACTGCCCGAAGGCTAGCGTATGTGGTGTCATTGGAGCAGGGCAACCATTACCCACCACTTGGAAGCCTCTCTAACAGTTCAAGTTCCAAATTGGATCCAGGTTACTTGATAAACACAATAAAATGTTGAATATTCATGCCTTAGGTTTGTCTAGTGGATAATGAATGGCAAAATTGTTGATTAAGAGGAATGTATTCAAAGGAAATTGAATATGTAGCCTAATGTGACGCTTAGATACAGAGCTAATAGATGTACTGTGTATGATATAAACATTGGTAAGAAATAGTCACAATTCATTTACACTGTAAGATGAATCAATGTGACCTATTTTAAAATTGTTATCAACACAGGATATATACCATACATACAGCCCACAGAAACCAATGTGTATGTGAAAAACATCCACTGTGCAATCTACATGTAGTTTATAATTGTTAATGTTATTTCACATTTACTGCCACACCTCTTTACATTATTTCTGCGGCTACTAAATTACTTACAATTAAATTAAATGCACAAAAGAAATAATTACAAAATATCATTTTATTTTCATTTCATTTGACCGTTAGTATTATGGTTAATTTCCATTCACTAGAATATCAACTTTATGTAGGGCAGCATTATTTTCTTTCTTCCATTTTTTGCCCATTTACGAGTTAATATTCTACTTTCCCAACTCCTGAACGTTTTTGTTGTTTTTTTTACCAGAGGAATTAAAAAAATAATGTTATTTCATGTCAATAATTTGTAAAAATAAATATTACATTAATATCCATCTCAACTATTTAGTTTATCTTATACTTAAATAAGAAATTAACATTTGTAGTGTGAGTTATGCCACCAAAAATTATGTTAAATTCTGTACTAAGAGACGAGGGTACAATTTAATATAGGCATGGCCGCTATTCTCAGTGCTGTGCAGTTCACTGAGCAAGCTGAGTGCAAAGTGTCAGAACAACTTGGAAATCTGTCATTCAAATTCAAATAAATTAATAACAGGAAAATGAACGCTTTGTAAAGAATGATAATAATAATATTTACCTCTCCATGAAATGCTTGCTTTCCTTCTGGTGTATTTTCTGGTAAATAATAGAGTCGAACACTCGATAAAAGTTGTGAGTTATTTTTGTCCTCCCATAATAGCTGGAGCTCGCTAATGCAAACAGGCGCTTCGCTAAATATCTTGACGAAGAAAAATTCTCCCAAAGTCAAAATTCGACACTTTCCATCCAGATTAAATTTAAATGATTTGTAGAATGTATACGGTCCATGCTGCCCACAAGGATTCCCGATAAACTGAAAAGAAACCATCGTTAATAACATAAATATCATGAAAACCCAAGTGGTATTACAAGGATCGAATTCATCAGGCTGAAGTGTGCAGTGTGTAGTAGTACGCTAGTAGGTCACTTGTTCAATACACAGCTCTCAAAAATATATCAGAGTTCTTCAATTCAAGGACACAATTCAACAAGTGTCGGCTATGAAACATAAGAAAAAATGGTGATATTCAAATTAATTAATTTACCTCTACTTTCGTGTCATCCATTCCAGCGAAATAAAGGCACACATGCGAGATTACGGCATCAAATGTCTTGACAATACATTTTATATTTGGCCCCCCTAATTAGTGACGTCACAAGTTGTGGCCGAGTTGACCTCGTTATCATATTGCATCCTTAAATCCACATTAATACGTTATTGTGCTTTGATTTTTGCCAACTCAAGGTCATTTTAAACTTCTGATTAATTCATAACACAAGTTTCCACACAATTTAAATTATCTTGAAACTTGTATCAGCGTTTCGATCGATGCTATCCCAGAGTTCCGCATGACGGAAGCCGCTGTCAAAGTGAAACTCGTGCTGTGGCGGTGCTCTGTCGATCAGTTTGACATTTGCTAACTTGGTCATTGTTCAACGGGTTGAATCTTCGAGTTGACAGGACATAGTTGTTCAAAATAAGCCCGTATGTGTATGTTTCATGTTACGTTTTTCGTTTTTTTTGCTATGGGTTGATTGCGTGAAAGAAACAAAAAGGACACAACACAACAACAACGATATATGGCCTACATGTATGTCTGCATGTTAATAGCAATATGACTGTCGTTATATCAGCTGCACAGTCATGCAGGGGTCATAGTCTTCCTAAATTTCCTATGTTTTCCTATAAATTTTGGAACCTCCTATATTTCCTATATTTTATAAAAATGGCCATTCAATTTCCTGTGTGTCTGCTGTGAAAGAATGAACATCCATACACACACCCACAATTCCGGGTGTGTTCAGACCCAACACTACCTGATAATATTCGCTGCGGGCTATGCTGAGCAGGGAATATTTGCATATTATATTTCGGGAATTCAATAATTCTTATCAAACCAAGCGTTCGTCCATCGTCAGGGGTCACGCAGACATTTCAGAACCTAGCATTTAGACTTTGCTATCTCTGCTAAGGGTCATCAGGAAGCTGATTTGTTGTGGTGTCCTGTTTTTCAGCCTGTAAATGTATCGTGACATCTTTTGTGTTTCCAGCGTCTTTAAGGGTGGTTTCCTCCACTGATTTGTAAGGCATGCCTTCATATGAGTTAAATAACCCTAACCACTGGGTAAAACCGGAATCAAACAAATCTGGGTGTCACCAGCTGTCTGTAGAATTTGTTCGTCACCTGAAACTAGCATTTAATCAATTTATGGTTATATACATACATTCATAAGTAAGGCTTCGGTTAAGAGTTAGTTTAGTGTTTGGTTTAAGGTTACTTCCAGGATTAGGTTTAGTTTTATGGAAGCTTCAAGGACCATTTTGAAAAGTGCCGGACCAATTCTACAATTTGTCCACTGTTTGGCCAAAGGCCTTATCTGGCAACAATGTTTACGAGAGCTGTGTGGAATTCCAAATCTTGCTACTAATAGATACATGTAGGTAAATAGATACATACTCATGTCATCATCACCGTCATGCATCTTTGCTTTGAAGAAGACATGGCTTAACAATAGACTTCCATATGCATTGGGCTGGATTGCAAAACTGTTTACATGCCTAACAGGGAAGAAAGGAGGGATAATTATTTCGAGTATGATGTACTATGGACACGTGACTTGAAAAATGCAAAATTCTAAACCCAATGACTACTCAATACAGAACGCCATAAGAAATCGACTTCCTGATGCTTCTCAGCTCCGAAAGCCCTAGGGCACAGTAAGTGCCCGCTAACTGATAAGAGAGAACATTTTGTTTTGACAAGGAATTAGAGAAAGTGTCTTTGCATTTGTCAAAAGATCATAAAGTAGTTTATTCTCATTGAAGTTATGAGTTTATATGAACTGTTATCTTTCAATGTAAAGATTTGACTGCAAAACAATTTAGGGCATATATTGAGTGTAAAATATTTTCCCTGCTTGCTATTTAAAGTTCATATGTTTTTGTATACAGGTTCATGTCATTGTCATTCAAAATATTTAAACTTTACCAAAATATTTACTGTTTTTATAGATAATAATTTCCTGTGTAGCGTCCGTGAACAGCATAGTGTTAGCCAGAGAGGTGTTTCGGTGTCTTGAGACACCCACGAAGCAATTTGAGACACCCTATTTCAATCAAATTTAACAGGGGAAAGATATGGAAAATGTCAAATGAGACACCCTGCTTCTGTGAAAATATTGATTTAAAACACCCTCTTTTTTCTGGCTAATACTATGTACTAACCAGCAAGCAAGGTTTCCTGTTTTAACATGCACTGGCCATTTAGGTTTCACAAGCTTCAAACAATGAAGATTGTGGAAATCTTATTTTTATGTCAGTCAGAACAACTTCATTTTTTAACTCCAAGTGCAACATTACTGTTCACATAATTGTGTTTCAACCAATATGCAAGGAGATATCCTATGCATGACTAAGAAGTTGAATACATTTTTGTAGTAAGAAGTCTGCATTAAATTGAAATACAATTAAGCATTTTTATTTGAATTTTTTAAATATTTCCATGTATTTATAGAAGAGGAATTTTACCTGTATGACCAGGATGAATGGCGAAGACCAACCTACGCCTGGAAATAAAACAATCAATGGCGTTGGAAAACAAGGTATTTAAACTAAAACATGTGTGAAGAGAATTAAAAAAAAATGTATTTGGGACTTAATTGCAAAGCCTGGTTAGCATAGTATCGGACAAAAAAGTAATACTGATAATGTCAAAGATTATGTTAATTAAACGGCTCAGTTGTACACATCCTTTATTTGGACAAGTTTTACCCATAAGTTGCCATAACTCACCTTGCAATGAATTATTTGCCTGTTTGAATGGAGTTTAATGTTCATTGCCCTATTTATGGTTATTTCTCAAAATGACAGCGTAGAAGGCCACTGGGCAAAGCAGATTGCCCTCTCTCGTGAAACATAACTATAACTCTTGATGAATTGTAACTAAAACTGTAAAATATTTCCCTTGATAATGATGTTAAGTTGAATTATTGGACGATTAACATGTACATTTTTCAAGTCGCATACATGTAAGCTACCAAAATCAGGGATTTCAACAAATTCTGATTCCCTTCATTTGAACAAGTTTTATTGTGTGTGCATAAATTAAAACAGTTATGTTGAAATAATAAATATTCAATCGGTACAAGGCTTGTAGGAGCCAGGAGAAATCCTGCCGTAATTTGAATGCAACGTACAGAGAGTCGGCCATTTTTGCTCATATGGATGTACAATGCCTTTGATCTGACTGACATTGTAAATGTATGTAATGAGTCAATGTTTTGGATCTTGTAGCCAATTGTAGGGTGCTGGGCTTATAACCTTTAACTTGAAGTAATGTTGCCATTGTTGGTACACCAAAGATTGGCCCTGATTTGACAACAAATGGGAAAAAAATCATCATATAAATATTTGGGCAAAATAGTGGTTTTGTAATAATGCAAAATGTCCCATTTTCAAATGTGCATGTGATTTTATTAATACATTTCTTGCCTGGAAACTTATCACCTTAGAATATCATATGTTTCAGGGAAAAGAAATTGTAATTACTGGTGGTTATTGGCCTCTATAAGTTTCTTTATTGGAGCTGCTGGTTTTACTGCAATAGCTGTTATGAAGTTGACAACTCCGGATGAAGTAAATGTGGTATGTATAAGAAATGACTGATTTGGAACTAGCAAAATAAAGATGTCTCTTCTCTTTGTCTGGTTATACTTACAAGCGTTCATAAATGCTACATCTGTGACTGCTCAATTGCCTAAAGAAAACATTATATAATTATATTGAAAAATAATATTTTCCATTCCGAAAGTAAATTTTTGTTGTATCTGGATGCAAAAGAATATTAATCAGCATTTATTATCTGTGGGACTTGTATGTTTATGCTGTCATAAAATATTGAATAAAATTACATATATATCATGGTGCCTGAATCCCAAATGAAATTGCACCGCTTTTATGGTTGTCTTTCAAATTTGTTGTTGTATGGGGCCTGTGTCCAAAAAGCAGTCGGGGCTGGTTGGGCAAGAGCTTTCTATGCCCTGAACTCTTAGCTGAGGGACAACAGGAAGCCAGTGTTTCGTCCGTGTTGCCAGTGTTTAGTTAGTTTTCTTCACCGATTGGGCGGGCAAACCGTCCTATAAGTGAAATTACCTTCAAGTACAGTGTACACAGCCTTACTCCGTCAGTCAATCAATCCATCCAGTGCCCTGGCACTCTCAGAGCTAAGAGGCATCAGGAAGCCGTTTTGTTGAGTTCTTCTTTTTCACCCTGTGAATGTACTGTGGTGCCCTCTGTGTTACCAGCATCAGTTTTAGCATCACATGAGTGAAATAACCTGCAGTTAAAGTGTTAATAAGGGTGACAAAATATAATTAAGTATAAAAAATGTTGCTGGATGTGAAATGCTGCCTGGGTGCAAGAATTTAAATAAACAGTCTTGGAGTCTTAATTAAGAAGCTTGCAAATATTGTTCAGGTAGCCAAAACGCTGGCAAAAACGATTCCTTTGCTGAATCACAAGAAATTGTCGATCCGGATGTCTGGACCAAATGTCTGTCTATAACCTGCTTACTTCTGTAGATTTTATCTTTCTTATTTTTTTCATCTGTTTTCAACCATACACAGGCAATGTCTAGACATCATAGAATTGAAAAACGGTTCAGTATGATTTTAACAACCAATCAAACTGCTGTCATTGAATTTATTTCTTGTAGTATGGGATAGTGTTTGACGCTGGTTCCACTCATACTGCAATGAACATATACAGGTGGCTGGGTAGTAAGACGAGAGGTACAGCAGAAGTCCAACAGATGTACTCATGTACGGGACCTGGTATGTCATGTTCTCAGTTACCTTCAATTGTTTTCTTTTTGTTATTACATGTATATTACATTGGTTGCCCAGAGGTTTCTATGCCCTTAAATGGATCTGAAGCAGCAACTTGAATATGTTTTGTTTGGGACCTTCCACCGGAGATCTCAGCGACTTGGACATGTTTTGTTTGGGACCTTCCACCGGAGATCTCGGCGACTTGGACATGATATGTTTCGTACCTTCCACCGGAGATCTCAGCAACTTGAACATGATTTGTTTGGGACCTTCCACCGGAGATCGCGGCGACTTGGACATGTTTTGTTTGGGACCTTCCACCGGAGATCTCAGCAACTTGAACATGATCTGTTTGGGACCTTCCACCGGAGATCTCAGCGACTTGGAAATGTTTTGTTTCGGACCTTCCACCGGAGATCTCAGCGTCTTGAACATGTTTTGTTTGGGACCTTCCACCGGAGATCTCAGCAACTTGAACATGATTTGCTTAGTACCTTCCACCGGAGATCTCAGCCACTTGGACATGATTTGCTTGGTACCTTCCACCGGAGATCTCAGACTTATTGTTGTTATCTGTCGGCCATCAGGAAGCCGATTTGTTGTGTTGTCCTGTTTTTTGTCCTGTAATTGTATAGTGTCATTTTCCATGTTGCCTGCCTCTCTTAGAATGGTGTTCCCCATCCATTGGGCTGGCTCCCCACCTTCACATAATTGAAATAACGTCTAGTACGGCGTTAACCCCAATCAATCAATATTATTATCTGTCATGTTTTGTCCTCGAATCATTATTTATTTTGTCAGTTTTGATTGGTAGTGATGTTTAAGGGGTTTCTTCCAGTCCGTGAGTTTTGAAACAGTCATGAGTGTGACCTACAAGCCCATGCAAAGAAACATGTCACAGCGTTCACGTCATTGTCTGTATCTGAGCCTACAGCAAAATCAGACGTTTATTATTCTGTATAAAAAGTTGAGTATTTCTCTCTTGCTCTTTGTAATACATGAACGCCTGATTAGCAGAAGCATAATACATAATAGTGGAGGGACAGGAAAGCCCTGTTTCTCAAGTACAGTCAGCTGTGATGAGTAAAATAACCCTAAATTTTTTATTTGAAAGTACTTACCTCAAATGTTCTATTATAGGAGCGTGGAGGGAAGAAGCTTCTGTTGCTCTCAAAGTGACTAGCAAATATGTTGTGGCGTCGCCTTGTAGCCATGTGATTCTGTTTGGGCCCTTATTATTGCCATTCAAGTAGGCAAACTAAAACCCTTATCAATTAATTTAAAATGAGTTCTAATCCGGTTTCATAGTTTTCGACTAAAATTATTTTTGTTGCTGAAACTAAAAGATTTCTTGGCCATGTACAAGCAACATACCTATCAATGTTTAAGTTACACATGGCTGCCTTTCATGATGATTTACAAATAAAGGATTTTGACAAGGATTTCACCGTGAGATTATTAAAAACTGACTGTCAAAGTAAAGAAATAGCTTTAGCATTGAGGAAATAAAGGATTATTTTTAAAAAGCAGATAATTAAATACTACATGGGTGTATAATTATATTGTCCTTGATTTGTCTTTTCCTTTATTGGTTAGATCTGATCTTGCTTTATGGGCAATTAGAAGTTGATGTACTGATAAATAATAAGACAAAACTTTAAGGATTCCAACTTCTTCACTTACTAAAGCAACGTTTCAATGTCCCTTTGTTCTCAAGCATGATCGGTTTGAATTTTAGGTCTCTCCTCCTTTGAGTCTAACCCTTTAGATGCTGGTAGATCTCTGATGAAATGTTTAGACAAGGCAAAGTTGATGGTGCCATCCGAGGAGTATTCTAACACAGAGGTGTATCTGGGAGCCACAGCCGGAATGAGACTGCTCAAGTAGGTTTACCGTTTACTAACATCCTTCAATCAGTAACAATGTCATATTGGTAATACATCGACTACTTATTTCTATGTGTAGTTACTTGCATGAGTCACTGCCAAGTCAGACATAGAACTTTTAAAAAAGAAGTATTTTTTACATGCTTTGGTACTTGTTAGAGCTACATCTAGTTTGTAACGTTATGTAAGGATCTTTTGACCGAGTAGATAACGGTCCGTATTTCTTACAGATTTTCTACATGCCTTGATTATCTTTGTGTCACATGACGTTTAACCTGAATGACCTGAACAAGTGACCACCCTACCATGTAGTACAAGAATTGAATTTTTATTTTCTGAATATCTATTATTTATCTGAGAAAAATCTTGTTTTGTGATATTAGTATTTGCCATATCTGAAATCTTCTATTCACACTGTTCTGGAGAATTTAATTTATGATATCTTTTCTCGCTCAGTGCATCAAATCCAGTAGCTAGTGAGTCCATATTTTACACAGTACGACAGACCATCGGTTCCTACCCATTTGGCTTTAATGATCCGGCTAATCAAGCCCGTATTCTGAGTGGGGAAGAGGAAGGATCATTTTCCTGGATTACGGTCAACTATTTTGCTGGTTCACTGGGTGTTGTAAGTTTTAGTCTTGGGTGGAATATATATGTAGATGTTATGCAATTTATTGTTGTCAGCCAAACTTTTGTTAGTCAACTGGTCGATCTACTTTGAAATTATTTAAACTTTGGCTTTAAGTCCCCTGCAAGCTCTGTGTACATTGTTGAATGTTGCCCTATTGTTCGTGATTACAACGCCCTTCACCCATATGATTTTAATGATTAAAAAATGTTGGTCTACCATTGTGTTAATCGTTAAACTACACAATTTTGTTACTTATATTTGTTTTTCTTCCATCCCAAAAACTTGTTTGAAACAAATTAAATCCAGAAGAGTCTTAGGTAAATAAATAAGAATGATTAATAGTTTTATAGAAAATAAGATTTTGAAAGCAATGTGTATAGATAAGACAGCATGGTTTATAGTTCACCCATGGAGACTTTAATCATATTGCCTTTGTTTTTCTTTTATTAGAAACCCCTGATGTCAGCTGCCCCGATCCCGATTACTCATGGGGCGTTAGATTTGGGAGGCGCGTCAACCCAGATTACCTTCACACCTACAAATACCAGTATTCCTGATGATTATAAATACAAGTTAAGCCTGTATGGTACTAACCACACTGTTTATACTCACAGCTTTCTTTGCTATGGAGTAAATGAGGCTCTGAGGAGATTCCAGGCTCGACTTGTTCAGGTGAACTAGCTGTCTCATTTAAACAATAGTTGTTTTATTCATCATGAGGATAAATATGTTATATAGCAGTACGAATGTAGATGAGTGATATCCGTTATACTGAGGCAGTACCTCCAGTGCTTTTTGAAGTGACCATCAGGAGGGTTTGCGTTGCCCTCGTGGACACTAGGATTCGGGTTTGTTTGCATTGCCCTCATGAACTCCAGGACTAAGGTTTGTTTGCGGTACATTTAAATTCTAGCCGGGGAGTGACATAATCTTACGTTATTGTAAAAATGAACTTTTGTTTACAATTTTAGAGCTTCCATAAATCCTGGTGGCCCTTCCTAAACTATATGTGTGGCCAGGTTCATGACCTTGGAGGCATTTTTATTTTTCCCAACAAAGCCTTTGTTTGACATTTAATGGTTTCCACAATGTACGGTTATCCTTGCCATTGTCAAAACTCCAGAAATAAAAAAATTAGGACCTGGAGTGAAATACTTTCTAGCACCATATTTATTTGATTGGTGTCCCATTGGAGTTTGAAGGATGTTTGTTCAGGACTTTTGTCTGTATTTGAAGAAAGAATCAAACCCTACCTATATTTAAAGCGGCACTTAGTTGACAGAAATACTCGATCAAATTTAGCATGCTTTATGAAAATTTTTGTTAATTTGTGATTTTCTGACACCAGACTTTTCTATGCTAAATACTTCAAAACTTATCTAATCTATTTGACAGGACCAGAAAAACTCAACAAATGGGACGATCTTGAATCCATGTGGACCTAAAGGGGATGTTGAAGTAGTGCCGCATGATAATGTCTTTGAGGCCCCTTGTACTAAAGGTCCTGATGCCCTACAGACTTTTGGTTCAGAGATTTTTCCAAGAGCTGAC